>PVKM010028748.1:0-18113 GCA_004027735.1 Carollia perspicillata
GAAAATCCCCTTTCTTTTGGCCATGAATAGTGCCCGGGGAAAGGAGAAGCCTCCTCACAGGGCATCCAACATTCGGGCGGCTTTTCTGTGTGCTTGGAAAGGAAACAGTTTTACTAACAAGATGTTTGGCTGTTCTTCTTGGTTTCTTTTTTTCATCCTTGGATTGGGCTATTGAGCCACAATGCCTCTCTGGCTGAGAAAAATAATAAATGAACTAAAGAATCATACATTCGCTAACTTTGGCTTGGAGAATAGCCACCGGTGCCTCTCCCCTTCTGCCACTGCGTATCTGTTGCTACCCCGTGGCCCGCGTTCCCAGGGCTGGGGTACAGAGTGAGGGAGCCCCTGCCCGCCTGCATGATGTGCCCGGCGTGGCTTTCTCACGGCCACGTGGAGATGGTGCTGTCATCCTATCCCACGTACTGGAGTAGCGTGAGAAACAATATCTATTGCTACCCAAAGCTGCACAGCCATGTGCCTAGGAGACAGGTTTCATAGATTAAATGAGAACACGGCCTGACGCTCACAGGCCAGAGAAGGTCATCCATGCCCGGCCGCACCACAAGGCAGGATGAATGAATGCGAGGGTGGTTTCCCCGTCTGTGGTCCCTGGCAACGGAACGAAACCACCAAGATCCTTGTTGCCGAGCTTGTGTGGGTCAAACCACCAGTGACTGAAGCTGCCCCTTGTTTGGGTTTTGCATTATGGAGCTTTTGCTTAGATTATTGTAACCTCGATCTTCCCAAATGTCATGAATTTATTATGCCCCTGACACTATTCAACCTGACCTCTGAAGCACTGTGATTTTCACACACCTTCTCTGCCCTGAACCCGCCATCATTCCTTTTTGAGCCCGAGGCGCAATTTTCTGCTAGTCATTTTCTCTTGTAAGTTCTGCTTCTTCCTGATGTCTCTCCGCTACCAGGTAGCTTCTGACTAATATTCTAATGATTACACGTGGCTCAGTGCCAGCGAGGTTGCCAAATGGAATTGCCTGGAAGAGGCAGGCTTCCTGATGCCGGAATACACGTGCGGAGGGCACATGCACGCACACACATTTGTGTGTATTGTGTATTATATATTTTAGCAATTCTGCTTCTAAAATTTGAAATGTTATGTGACCATCCTTTTAGATTGTATTTTTAGGCAAACCTTCATCGTGGAACAAGAAGAGTCCTTGACTAAAACACTATTAAATGAGCAAAAGCCGTATGTAAATCGAACTCACCAGATTTAACTTTTTCATTTTCCAATCCCGTTTAAGAAAGGCCTACCAAAGGCTTGCTATAATTAGCCTTTTTCTTTTTGTTCTGATCTTACTGTGAGGTTGAAATTCTATAACTTCTTTAAGTGGGCCTTGCTTTGAACACTTCAGCTAGAGAATGCTGGCATACTTTGAGCAAGAAGCAACTAAGATTGCCAAAATAAATGCCCAGTGAAATTTGAATTTCAGATAAACAATGAATAATTTTTTTTTAATCTAAGTATATCCCATGCAGCATTTGGGACATATTTATGCTAAAACATTATTGGTTGCTTATCCAAAATTCTAATTTAGTTGGGTGTCTTGTATTTTTATTTGCTAAAGCTGGCAACCCTAATGACTCTCCAGCACATTCTCCAAGCCAACAAGCTTTAAGCTAAGGCACATGGCTTAACTGAAATTTACTATATTAAATTATCTATTGCCTTTCCAATTAACAGGAAGAAAGGCAAGTCATTGCTTCAGCCTGGAGCATAGAGAGAGAAGGGGCAAGGATAAACTCCCATTTTTATCTCCTCCAAAGACAGCTGATTGTCAACACTAAAATGTAAGCTATCTAATGCAGCTTTCCAGATTTGGTTGCTGCAGAGATTTTTAGTTACTATAAATAACAAAGAGAGAAATACACCAAAACTCTTCAGTAGTGTTTAATGGTGGATTTTTATGGAGCCTTTGAAAATTAAGTACAACCAGGATCTCGGTGGTTGTAACGGCCCAGTTCTGCCTCTCTGTAACCCTTGAACTTGCTCCTCCTCCTGATTTTGCAGGGCCTCCTTGCCTTTCATCTTTACTGGGTGGTTCACGGCTTTTAGTCCCTCGGCAGGAAGCTGCCACAAAAACCCTTCTCAGGCGATGCAATCTGGGTGAAAACATTCACAGAGCTTCTGCGTTTCACACGTTGTGTTTCCTTAAGTCCGTTTAAATCTATTTCAGCATAACTCACCCAACTGGCTTTGGCATTCTTTAGTAAATGTGGGGTTGTTGTTTTTTTTTTTGAGCCTGGAGGCCATTGTGCATTTTTTTTTCATATCTGTGGCCTTTTGGTAGTTCGCTTTAGACTACAGTCATTTTACAGCTTTTCTGTTCTTCAGTTATTAAATCACTGAAATTCTGGGAGCCCCATCAGAAATGTTCATGGTTGCCCACAGGGAGAGGCTGGTCAGCAACAAAGGTTCCCATCACCTCACCACAAACCCAGGCCAATGGAGTCATAAGAGGTGCTGAACTGCCTCCAAGAAATTGCTAAATAGAAGGTGAAAGCCTGTATCCCTTGGCTCAAGGGTCCCCTGAACAGGTAAATGAATGATCCGAGTTGGTAAGCCAGAGATCTGGAAACCCGCCCGGAGTATTGACGGCCACTTGTCTTAACTTCTCAGTGTCACAAAGCAAGACCACGATATTTTCTAACCATCCACAGAGTATGACGTGTTATGCACAGGAGACTTTGACAAAGAATGAGCTTATACCATAATGATATCTTATCTCAAATTTGAAAACTGTTGTCCAAGGCCTAGACGTGCATAGCATGGAGCATTTCCAGTTTCACCAATTCGTATTGCTGTTCTTTTTTGCAGTGCACTGATTCAGTTCTTCCAGTTGTTCCCCGAATTCCAAGAGAATGACTTTTACGTCACGGGGCAGGTGAGTCGAAGTCATGTTTTCTTGTGTGATTCCAACATCATGAGGACTGACATATATCATGACACTTGTGGTGTATTCATTCAGAATGCATACACACACACACGAATATTAATTCAGCCCATGTTGAACATTCCCCAATTATCCCTCTAAGTTTATTCCATAACACTGTTTTTTAAATGTAGGGCTCAGTAATGGTTCATATATCACAATGGGCTGTCATGCCGAAGTCCCCTAACCTTTGTTGTTATTGTTGTCATTCCCGATTATCCTTTTGAAGAGCCTAGGCCACATGGTTTGTAGAATGTTCTATTTTTCTGAGTTTGTCTGATTCTTTCCTTCACACTTAGATTTGGAGGAAACACTTCGGCAAGAACACAACATAGGTGCTGTTGTGTACTTTCTACGTGTTAGGTCAGGAGGTACATAATGTCCATTTGTCCCTTGTTGGTAGTGCCGTTGCATGCCCCCCGCCCCGATGTAATAACTGATGGAGACAGCAATCATCAATGGATGCTGAAAGTACTGGGGGACAGATTGAGGGGGGAACAGGTGTGCACATGCTCCCAGATCATTCATTAATTTCAAAAGGAAGAAGGTACCTTTCCAATGGTAAGATATGGCAGATACCAGGTTTTTCTGATCTGTCTTCCTGCAGATAGCGTCTGTCAGCCTTCGGAACAGATCTTTTGCCCCTGTTCTTCTCTATTTTTCACACTTTAAAATATCACTGTGGACGCATGCATTGTTATTTCTGTCCAGTGTGTTTAAATTGGCTGCTGTCATTGTTGTTTTCGATGCTCACCTTATCCCACATTTGGTCCATGGAAGCCCCTCTGTCTGGCTCCTACATCCTTTCTGACAGGTAGTTTCTGAGTACATCCTTGCTTTTTGGCACCAATCTGCTTCTAGGATTATCTTGTGCTTTCCCTGCCCTAGCCCTGGAATCAAGGAACCTTGGTTCATTTTCATGGAAATTGTGATTTAGAAACCAAGACTTCAGCACCAAGTGTGCTCATTGGTACTGGGATGCAGTTTCTTTTAGACTTGGTGTTTGGGCAAAGGTAGGAAACACAATGACTTCGTACCAATGCCCATCATTCTAATTCAACATCACAAGGTTCTTCTCTCCCCCGTTCTGCATTTGTATGCCCCTTTTTTCACATTGAGAACCGGGGGTCCCAATAGTATCAGTGTATGCATGCTTTTGCTCAGTCCTATAACAAGTGCAAAATGATTTCAGAATTACTACCTCAGTACCACTGCAGCAAGAAACCTCCAAGCTATTGTTAATATTTTTCGCTGTGATTATTTTTATCATTAGACTTTTATTTCACTACAGGTCTAAAAACAAAGTACTATGTTTAAAAGTTATAAAAATTGATTATATTTTTAGGATGATCATGTTATAATTTAATATACAGGTTCACTTGTGTACGTTTGTTTCAATTTGGGGGTTTGCTTTTTTTCTGCATTTAAGTTTAAGGTTATTTCAAAAATGTAGAACAACCCATTTTTGAAAATATAAAAATGTCTGAGAGCTAGGAATACAGTTGTGAACAAAACAGGAAAAGTTCTCTGCCTTCATACATTCTAGAGGTGAAGACAGTGATAAATAAAGACATAAATGTGCACTGTGCAGTCACACAATGGAAAGGACAAAGCCGGGTTAGGGTCAGAGAGCCATGGAAGTGCCATTTAGGACACAATGGTCCGAAAAAGGCTCTCTGATAGGGTGACAGCTGAGCAGCATCCCGAGTGACGTAGCGGAGCAATGACTGGAGGAGTGTCTAGAATTAATAATGGGGGTCGGGGGCTGGAATATACGAATTGGCCAGAGTGGTGCCTGAGGCCCACCGCAACACCCTGGGAGGGGAGGGATTCTGGTGGGGCGCTCACCCTCTGAACCCTTGGGCTCGACAGTGGGAGACCGGTGGTCTCCACGGGAAGATCCAAGTGATGATACCTGAGGAGAGGCTGGAAAGATTCCGGGAAGCAAAACCACACATGTCCACTCAAAGGGAGTCAAAGCGAAAAACGGTCTTTGTTTTCCAAGGAAATGGCAAGTTAACGGAACTAGGGACTCCGTTTTCTTCAGCCTGCTTTCTTTTCTCTCTAAGCTCTTTCAAAAGGACATTCTGGCTGCTTATTTTTTAAGCCAGTTATCCAGCCGGGAGTATTTGGGATCTCCACCACTAGTTCTCTGCTATTCCTTGCCTTTTAAACTATTTCAAAAGCAGGTTGGGGAAAAGGGCAGGGAGAGACACTCCCACCATTTTTAGTAGCAACCTTGGAAAATACCCAGTCTCCACCTCCGACAGAAGAGTGATCTTCCTAGTGTGCAATTCCTTGTCTTGCAAATAATGTGGCGATGTTGTTAACCATGATGTTGAATTCTCAGCAAAGCTGCCAAATTCCGGACGGAAAATTTGTCTATTTCATGTCTGCCTGCTGGTTTCCACACATGTAATTTCCAAATGTGTGTAGGAAAGAGCAATTTTATTTTTATGTTCTTTGCTGCCAGGATGAATACTTCTAAGGAAACCTGGGCCTTACAAGTGATGCAGGAGGATGTGAACTCGGGCAGGCAGGGCCTGGGGTGGAGACGCGGTTGCCAGGCAGCAGCACTTTCCGAAGAACTACACGGGATACGTCAAAGCTGGGGGCGCAGGCCCTTCTAGACGGAAGAGCACTGAATAGTGCCCGGATGGTTTATTATTATTAGAGTGCTGTGTCTCTGCAGTCTAGTTTGTTCCATCTGGTCTTCTGTTTAAAGGCAGGATGGATAAGTGGAAGGCGTTCTGGATAAATAATCAGGAGACCTGAGATCCATTGTGGGCTTTGCCTCTCTCTGGATGATTCCAAACATGTTCTTTAATGTCTCTGGGCTTCTGCTTTTCATCTTAACATCAGAGGGGTTGGTTTGTAAATTAAATCACTTCCAGGGGTAGTTTGCTTTACTAGACATCCAACTGAAGGTCCCTAGCTGTACTCTTAAAACATCTGTGTATAATTGCAGTCTTAACATACGCCACCCACCCTTCCTCTTTCTATCACCAGAAAAGGAAAAAAATGTAATAGATTGTTCAAGAAGGGGATATCTTTTCTCTTTTGAACCTTTCATTTCCTCATGCTCTCAGGGAGAGTAAAGAAACGATGCTACTCAATGTGTAGAATCATCCTTGGAAAATAAACACACAAACTAAGAAAGGGTTTTCTGCTTCTCAGTGCCAATGTACTAGACCTAAAAATCCTTGACATTTGTGTGCTATGGATGAGGGTAGCCTGACTCTCAGAGGGTCTGGAGCAGCTGTTCGGTGCCCCCACTGTGGTGTAAGGAAGTCTGGAAGTAATAACAGTATCTACTGCACAGGGTTGTTTCGAGCGTTTAATTAGATAATCCTCCTCAAATAGTTAGCAGAGTGACAGGCTGCAGGGAGTACCCAACACATGATGACTATTATTACCATTGATGTTGAAAAGCTGGATTAATGTATTATGGCTCCAAAGCTGATGGCCTAATGCATGTGGACAGGGGCTGGGATGTTCAGAAAGCTCTGCTCACCTGTTTTCAGATGTGGCATTGTGTCCTCTGTTACCTCGAAATCATCTTTAAAAGAAGTAGTTCGCTTTATCTGAGAGATGCCGGTGGAGCTTAGAAAGTCTGGACACTAGCGAATGTGTTGGAACCAACCCCGGGCTCCGTGCCGCTGCCATGTGGACCGAGGGGAGACCCCCGCCAGGGGCCCGGTGCGGGCCTGCCGTCAGTGCAACCAAGCAGGAAGGGCTGCTTTCTCTCCGCGTCTGCCTGGAACGCCAACTGGAATTAATTTTCCCTAAAGAGAGACAAATGCGTCTGTAAATCACCCTCCTCCAGGCATGAAAAAAAGCAAAAAAGCACTTCAAAAAGAGAAACAAGCTGCATTTAATTCCCATAATTAACTTGCTTTATAAGTGTTATCCTTTCTGAGCCAGCAACTATTAGAGAGGTTGCTCTGGGTCCTGAGGTGTGGACACACTTAGAATCCTCAAGGACGTGGGCCCAGCTAGGTGGGAAAGCAGAACAGCCCTCTGTGGAAGGCAGGGAGGGGACAGGAGGAAGGGGGACTGCCCTTTGTTCTCGGAGCATGTGGCTTTGTGTCCACTCCCGTGAAAGATTCGGGGCGCTCCCGGTGGGGGCAGGGTGGCGGCAATGATTGGGAGAGCTTCCAAAAGGCAGGACATGCCATCGAAACTTTCCCGATCAGCAGAAAGGGGCCCACTCTCCTTAGAAGCAGTTTTGCAACCATAGTTAATTTGAGGGCCCTTTGAAGCTATTTAAAAATTAGTGAGCTTAATAGGATACTTTATCTTCATTTGCATGAGCGAAGTCCTGCTGGCCTCCCAGAGTCTGGCAACCTTGATTGAAATCATCATGGTTCACTGAGTTCATGGGGGTGGGGGGTGGGGAGTGGCTGGGGGACAGGCTCCCAGGCGGCCAGAGCCATGTTTGTGTAATTTGTTTCATGCAATACTAAGCAACATTGCTTAAGGAATGTTAGAGAGTGGCTTCATGCAGCAAGCCTGTTGCTGGATGAAATGAAACTCTCGACGGCATTTCTCTCCAGCTTCTTCTCATCACCCTCTCATGGCCCTTCGCTCCCTGTGCTGCTTCCCAGGCCCTGGGAACCCTCCTTTCTCTACTCCCTTATGTTACAGGGCCATCCAGTGCCCTACTCCTCTCTCAGCCTTCCTTTCCTTGCCTCTGTTGGGCGCAGGTCCTATTTTCCAACACCTCC
This sequence comes from Carollia perspicillata, assembly GCA_004027735.1. Classification (NCBI taxonomy): domain Eukaryota; kingdom Metazoa; phylum Chordata; class Mammalia; order Chiroptera; family Phyllostomidae; genus Carollia; species Carollia perspicillata. The sequence continues at coordinate 7,682 of PVKM010028748.1, forward strand.
CTCCATCTCCATTGTGACTGCCGTGTTCCTCTCCCCAATTCCGACTTATCAGCTCACTGCCCATCAGAAAGGATCTACTCCATTAAACTGACTCCCAACAAACAGGCTTGCCCTTGAATAGAGGACAGAGCCTAGGTCATGAAAAGGCACTTGGAATGGGGAATAGATACTGACCCACAAGTTGAGGGGTGATATCTAATATGGGGTGGGATAGGCAGTGGGCCTCTCCTCATTTTACGTAGGCAAATCCCATTATGCTCTCAGCCCAGGCTTGTGGTCTTTGAATACAGTAGCCAGAAGGGGGCCTTCAAGAGTACCAAGTTCACTTCCTTTATTTGCAGGTCCTATTTGAGAATATTTATTGAGAGTGGATCATAGGATAGGTATGATGCTAAATACTGTTTTGTGTATTACCTTGCTTAATCCTCACAGCTCCCTTATGAAGCTGACACTGTTATTATCATTCCCATTTTACGGATGAGATGACTGAGGTTCAGAGAGGTTAGGTAGGTCTTACTCAGGTCTCCCAGCAAGACTCCAGAGCTGGCTAAGGATTGTACCTCTGCTTGTGGGACCCAATACGGAGCCCAGCACTCTGTCTTCAAAACTACACTGTCTCTGAGACCTGCCCCTTCCCACAGAACAGACCCCCTCTCTGTAGAAGGGAGGCAAACGTCCCTTCCATATTTTGTGCAGAATCTCTCAGGGTTATCAACCTTACACACATAGAAAAGGAGTTCCTAGCTTCTTAGATGTTTCTGTCTTCCTGGCCAAGACTTACTTTTAATCATAGAGGCTTGGCTTTGATCACACAGTTTTATGGAGTCACTGGGAGTTTCAAGTGATGCAAAGACTTGCAGTCCTTGGAATGCAATTATTTCCAAAAGCTTGGAACTTGCTGAATTTTAACTCTGGAGCTCCTGACAAATGTCTATTTTCAGTTATGTTCATCGGCCTCGCCAATATTTTCTTTTAGAACTGAAAACCGATTTGTGACTACTTAATGAGTTTAATATTAGAAAAGTTAAAGTTTAAGCTGCAACCTGAAACATTGAACAGGGGCATATGGAAATGTTTGCAAACCGTGCCTGAGGCTTTCGGATAGCGTATCCAAGTCGAATCCACACATGTTTACTGATTCCTTAGCTCCACGGAAAAGAAAATAAGTAAATCGGAAGTCATTATAAGCTTTGTTTGAGGTGGCCTACCGGGCTGCCACACAAATAGTGCCTGATTAGATGGTCGGGACCGGAGATGCTGCCGTAACTGTCATGCAGCTTCAGCCCTTCGGCGTTTGAGCTGCAGTCAGCAAACAGAGGACGCAGTTTGTTGACTTCGGCCTAGTATGTTTATACTCTTTGTTTAAAAGTCAAACTAACTGTAGTCTCTTGAAACATAAGGGTTTATTCATCTGGTTGAGTCACCTGGCTTCAAGCTGGGTTTCTCCAAAATCGATACCAGGTCGGTTGGGATGCTGGGGGGAGAATGCATCTTTTCACCTATGCTCGTCATTGATGGTTTTTTTTTTTAAAAGAAGCATCCTGACTCTGAAATAAGAATTTAGCATTCGGAAGGCAGCACATACCTTTCTTTGCATAAATGTATGTGGCTAAAAGTTGGATACAGAGCAAAATGTTTTCCTTATGTCTATTCCTATAGATTCTACATTTCTTTTTAAGCTCATATTCCAGAGAAATAGATGTTTAGATAAAGTGATATTCTTGTGAGAAGCCATGTTTTTTCTTTTAATTGCAGCAGTGTGGTCTTGAAATTGGATGACGCATGGTCTGGAAATGTCTAGAAAGTTGTACAGATTACCACAATACTGATGTTTCTGCTTTTCCCATTCATTAGTTCTGAAGTGGCCCTTTAAAACCACACCCCTTCTCTCCTCAGAGAAAACAATGGTGCGGTGAAGGAAGACTCTAACCCAAGGCTAGATGAAGTCAAGGTCACTCTAGCTTAATCCTGTCCCCTTGGCTGCTGCTTCCTGTGTTACTCCATTCACCAGTTTCTGGGGTTTGCAATCGGTGTATAAAATTCTCTTTAAGGCATATTTTCTTTTTCCCTCTGACTGCCCCCATAAATGGGGGTGGCTCCACCATAGTCTATACCTGGGGACAGCTAGAGGACACGACCCCAGTGTGACTGTCTCCAGAAGGGCAGCCCACCTTGTCTCTTTCTGGGGCCATGAAGAAGTCCTCATCATCCCCGCCATGACTTCTTCAAAAAGACGTTCATTCCAGCTGGGTTGGCTGGGGTAGTGGGGCAGGGCAGGCAGAAGGGGGCAGAAGGACCCTGACCTTCCTCGGCATACCGTGGCTGAGGTCAATGACTCTCCCTCTTCACTTGCCAAGCAGAGTTAGGAATTAGGGCCTGTGGATAGTGACACTTTGTGTCTGGGTTTAAGTGTGTCTCATTTCATAGGCCATTGCTCGTTATCACCCATAAAGTTTCTGCAGGCTTTACCATAAAATGCATGCTTAGGAGCAAGGCAGAGAATGAATATGCAGAACTGCATTTTTTAAAAACTAAACTTGAGTAAGAAATGTAGACCATGGAGAGAAGCTTAAACAATACTAACTGCTAACATATGTGAAATTTCTGTGAGAGGACATTGTTTCCATTATAGTATTATTTTCTGACACAATTTTCTTCTTCTGTAGGAGCTGACTGAAGCTAGATTTTAGATATGAAATATTTTTTCCTTAAAAGTCACTGGGTGTAGGGGTACAGTAAGTCTGCTATGAATATTGTTAAAACATGTAAGAAGGGAGAGATTCAGACAGAATACACAGTTACAAGGTTTTTTTTTAAGTACAATTTCATTGTGCTTTTACACATCTGGATAATTAACCAAGCATTACATTCTCTCTAGACTATTTTTACAAGTACAATATGCTCTTAATGTGATTTCCATTAGGCTGTTCCAAACATCATTTAAGAACTCAGAAAGATTGCAGACCGAGATTCAAAACCACTCTTCCACTGTGATGTTGAGACCTTGCTCTCTCCTGGGGGAAATAAAAGACTGAGAGCTGAATTCTGAGATCCTTCGGATGCAACAAGGAAAACTGGGGTTGGTTGCTTCTTTAAGTTCCAGCGAATGCAAGCTGATACAAACACACCCCAATACCTCTGGTCCTTGTCAGAGGTGAGCTCAAAACACGAGCCTTCCAAGAACTGGGCTGGAAATTGCATCTTGAAGCTTCTTTAAATATTAGAAAGGAACAAGAAGAGCAGCCTAAAATCCTGATGTGTTGACAGCCAACCCAGTTTGAATTATTGGGGTAGATAAATATGTTTATATGGCTGAGTTCCTCACTTGAAGGTCACAGCCGAGTTCTAAAATAGTATGTGCTCAGATACTTTCTGGCCACGCTTTTGTTCTTTCCTTTTATAATTGCTTGGATGCTGTTCTGGGCTTTTACGAGGCCAGGGCCTGATCCGATGGTAGAAGGTTAGTGTTAATTCACGGACGTCAGGAGCTTCGCGAGCCAGCTGCTGCCCACATTGGTGAACACCAGCGAGAGATCAGAGAAACCACGGGGCTTTCAGTTGTGATGGTTGTTGCCTTTGTCCTTCCTCGTTACCGGCAGAACTCAGAACAGAAGAAGCGAGAGCTCATAAAATCACAGTATCGTAATGACAAGTCCTAAGGGGCTATTTAGTCCATTTCTGACCCATCAGACACCCACACCTAAATTCTTTCCCCCAAGTAAGGAATTCTATTCTGTTTAAAACGTATGGAGAAGAGGGAAAACCAGGCAAAAGAGAATATGATTTATTATCTGGTCGTCTTTTAAAGTGCCGGTGGTGCTCAGAGAATCGTTCAATTGAGAAATAAATAATTGAGAAAAAATAAACAGGTCTGATCTCGCAAAAAAAATTATGTGTCAACAGGAGAGTGAAAATCACTGTAGTTTCACTACACTGTTTCAGTGTCTGCTTTCCCTTAAATAATCCTGTAGTCGTCTACTGTGTGACAGCCTGAGTCACTCAACCGATGGAATGATGAATGAAAATGGCAGGGAAGGATTTGTCACACTGACACAGGCCAGAAAGTGTGTGATAGTCATTAGAAAGCAAAAAATGAGGTGAACCTCCTCGTCACAGGGTCAGCCAACGGGCCTGAACGTGGAGGAATCTGTTTTGGATGTGGTCATTGAACCCCCTGTCTCCCCATCATGTCTTCCATAAATGGTCAGCTTAGCCAGCACGTGCCATCAGGGAACCCAAGGGTGAGGCCCAGCTCGGGGCACCAGGACCCCATAATCTGTTCCAGCACTGCTGACTGAAACATGATTTGATACGAGAAATGGGAGGTGGGGAGGCAGCCGGGCCTGGATAGAATTCCAGCCAGGCCTGTGAATGAAACGCACCGGCCCTTGTTTTCCTCATTTAAAATACGATAAAAGGATACGGCTAACTTTAATTGGCTCAGATTAAAGTAGGTAAAAAAACCTGGTTCGTGGTCGAGGCGCAGAAATTGAGCAGGTGTTTCTTGTTAATTTCCTGCCTGGACATATCCAGGTGCGCGGGATGGTCACAAGGGGGAAGGTGTCATAAAAGTGTGGCTGTTTTGGCCTAAGTTTGTCATCACTACCTGTAGAGCAATTTAGAGTCCGTATCTTTCCATCTCAGGAAGAGTCCAGAGAGGTGTTTCATTGCCAGGTTTTGTAACAAGACGACTAGAGTGATATTGTCACTGGAAGATACACTTTTTAGTCTTTGTCCTCATTTCCAGTAGGGACAATGTTTAGAAGTAGTATCAGATAAGTCATTCACTTACGAAACACGGTTTATGTGCTGGACTACACACACATTATGGGCACAATTATCTACGGAAGGGTAAACTTGGCCTTACCTCATTTGAGTCAAGTTTTACATAATGTATTCTCAAAAGAAATGGTGAACTTTACAAGTTTCACGCTTTATTCATTTTTGTGTCTCGTCAAGTATTTACTATAATGCCTTTCACAGAAGAGTTGCCGAATTTACTATCATCTAGTGGAAATTATATAATACATCTTTACCGGTGAAATGATTACTCAAGAAAATTTGCTTTTGGGGGATCATCCTACAGAAAGTTTATGTGATAAATGTTCACTTCTTATGCTTAAAAAGAGAATATATAGCACGTTTATGCAGCAAACCAAATTTCAGGCCTGTAAACACATCTTTATATTATCATAAGGAAGCTAAAATGTGCCTGTGAGTACGAATGAATAAATTACTTTGATTCAGGACTTTGCCTAAATAATATTATTGCACACGAGAGCTGCATCAGGGAGGAGATCTTGTATAAATTATGTAAATTTCCTTTTAAATCATAACTCAGAAGGCGTTTAGGTTTTGGAGCTGGTCAGACCAAGTTTAATTCTGACTGCGCCAATTAAGCTCTCAGTGTCCACATATTGAAATGGGAGTGATGATACATCCAGCATATGATTACGGTCTGAAATCAATGAGAGCTCTCAGGGGTTCTCAGTCTTTGAACTACAGACCTAGAGAGCCTTGGAAATGTTGGGAAGGGTCTGCAGACTCAGATGCACCCACATGATGCCTCTAGTCTATTTTGAACATACATGTGCTGCTGTTTTTCAAATACTTGTAGGTTAGAGTCATTCAACACCTGTTTACTGAGCACTGACAGATAAACACCACCAGCCCCAGGGGCTGCACTAATGAACAAAGCAAACTGATATCCTTGTGTGTGTGCATCTTCCAGTCTGGGTGGGGGAATAACAATTCAAAATAAGTAAAAGTTAGTTGGTAAGTGATGAGGATTGAGATGTAAAAGGAGAGAAGGGAACTAGAAAATGTCCAAAAAAAAAAAAAAAAAGAGAGGTGAAAAGTTTAGATAGGGTGAACAGGGAAGGCATCTCTCAAAAGGCCTTGCTTGAGGAAGTGAGGGAGTTAGCCATAAGGGTATCCGGGGGGAATGTTCCAGGTGGCAGGAACAGCTCAAGCAAGGGCCGTGGGGGAGGAACAGTGGGAGCCCAGAGGGGCTGGAGAGGAATGAGCAGGAGACTAGTAGGGGACAATGCCAGTGGAGGGACCAGATCGTGTCAGCCCTTATGTCTCAGAAAAAGCACTTAGCTTTTCCTCCTAGGGAGACGAGAAGCCCCTAGGGTTTGAGCAGAGGAGTGGTGTGATCTGATTTGTTTCACAGGCCGCTGTCTTGACAATAACTGAACAAGGGCAAGGGCGAAAGCAGGCAGCCAGTTAGGAGGCTATTGCAATAATCCAGGTGAGCGATGATCCACCCGGAGCGAAGCCATGAAGTGGGGGTACGAGAAGACAGTGCATTTTGGCCATGGGTGACAGGATGGAGTCACGGATGGGCTTGTCTAGGGTGTGAGCGACGGTAAGGGTGGCGCCCAGATAGAGCATGGCCTGAGCAGGTAGAAGGACGGAGTGAGCGTGAATGGGAAAGGCAGCTGCAAGGAGGGCTTGGGGACTGGAGCTTCATCTTGGACACGGAAAGTTTCATAGTAAACGGACGAGGGGAGACATCAAGGAGGCAAGTTTTTCTTGGGAGAAATGTAAAGTGGTTTTTAAAATCTTACTGAACTCATGGTGTGGGGAGAATGCAGACAACTGTAACTGAACAACAATAAAATAATTTTTAAAATATTACTGAACTCATCGTAGTAGCTTTTTAAGCATGATCTCAAAGCAGCATTATTATTATGTTTATGTCCACAAAATATTTTGAAACTAGAAAAAAAAACCTTGTGCTAGAAAAGATTGGAAACAGAGGTAAGTTCTACAGACAATTTTATTGGCCAATGAATAGTATTTCCCTTTCCTTCTTCCTTTAGTACATGTTAATATTAAAATTTGCATCATTATACAGATTTTGAAATCTTAATTTTGGCCTTGAGATTATTTTTAAATACAGCTTTTAATGGAACTTTCTGATAAGAAAAGCGTAGTGAGTGGCAGAATTGTGTTTCCTGGTCCATGTTTTGCTTGTTTTTTTTTTTTTTTTAATTTTGGAAGGAAATTTGAAGGCTCACTTACTATGCATTCACTCATTATCTTTTGTGCACCTAACCTGTGATCTGCATGTCACTTGGTGCTATTTGGAATGAGAAAAGGAGCGAGAGCTGTTTGCCGTTGTGGAATTTATAGTGCGAGGTTAAGAAATAAATGATGTGTCTCGTGTAGAGATACTGCTGTTTCATTGTTATTTTACTGAGCGTACACATGTGATCTTACTAGCATACAGTTTGGATGGTTCATTTTAACATGTACCCTTCTTCTCAGTCTTATGGAGGCAAATTTGTGACGGGCATTGCATACTACATCCACACATTCAACCCCACGCTGTCACTGCCGATCAACCTGAAAGGAATTGCCATTGGAAGTGGGATGTGCTATCCTGGATTGGTAAGTATCTCCTTTTCCTTTCCATCTTGTCCCTTAAGGAGAATAAACCTCCTTCAATTAGATGGAGGTTCCTCTTACCTTAGAGATCAATCCTGATGAAGAGAAATGCTGTTGCCCAGTTGATGTCTAATAATTTCAATCTTCTAATTTTTATCAAATGTTTTAAGATGTCAACTTACTATGTCAGCCTAGGTTAACTGTGAGGACAAGTCTGGGGTTGTGTGTGTATATGTGTGTCTATGGTGTGTGTTGGTGTGTGTTGACTGTGTGTGTTTGTGTGATGGGAGTATGTGTGGCATGTGCTATGTATTGTGTGGGTCTGTTTGTGTAGCACATGCATGTGTGCAATGTGTGTTGTGTGTTTGTGTGTGTTGTGCGGTACATGTGTTTGTGCTTTGAGTTGTGTTTGCATTTACACTGTGTATCCCATAGTATGCGGTGGGTGGATGTGTGTATAATTGTCATGCTTGGCTAATTCTAGCGTGAGATGAGAAATTACAAAGGGTTATTTCACCAAGCAGATGGGCCTCCCTAACCTCTTCCTCGCCCTGTGGCATTTGTGTTTGTCTCTTTTCTCCTCAGATGGTGCAGGGCTATGCGACCTTTCTGTACGAACTGAGCATGTTGGATGAGAACCAGAGAAAGTTTTTCCAGGAGCAGAGTGACGTGTGTTTCGCACTGGTCAAGAAAGGGGAGTGGCTCCAAGCCATTGAAGTGAGTCCTGGGGTCCGAGGCCCTGGAGCGATGAGAACTATCAGAGGAGGGCCTGAGAAGCCCTGCAGTGCCCACTGTTTGTTGTTGCGAGAGAAGGTGTCTCTGTTGCCCCTCGACATTGAGAAGGAGATGGGTGGGTTCGTGATAAAGAAAAGAACTGCCTGGGCGTCTTTGAATTTCCTTTGGCTACATTTCAAACCTGAGTTCACCTCGGAGTGTTTATCTAGTTGTGTCTTTCATTAATGGTTTTGATTTCTTTAAATGCTCTGTAGGCCCTAAGGCACAGCCTATTATAAGGAAATCAGGAGGAGAGGCAGCCGGGAAAATGGATGCATATGCTTCAACCTCTGCTCTAAACCCTTCAGGAGGGTGACATCCACCCACAGGGTTTCAGCTGGGGAAGTAACTGAGTGTGTCACAAATGTCACAGGTTCCTGTGGGTCAGAAGCAAAGATTATGAAGTGTAGTCATTTGAAACTTCTGCAAAGAGCCATCGGTATTTGTAAATACTGGCACATTGCCCCCCTAATATTGAAATTGAGAATCGAATAATATGATTATATTCTTCACCCTTTTTTATTATTTAAAAGGTAAGACTATACTAAGTATTAGGGTACAGGAGGTTGGGATTTTTTGTTACTTTTGCCAATACAGACAAAGGTGATATGTAAGCAGCCTTTCTTGGGGGGTGGGGGTGCCCCCTTTATGTTAGAGCCATCGTGTTTGACATATTAGCAAATGAGGCAAGAATTGAATTTTGAGGTCTTTAATCTTTTTTGTTATTGGAAGCACATCCTATAACAGTTTATCTAACAACGTTATTGTTATTAAGACTGAGGCCTGATATTAATGGTCTTCTGGGCACTGCACGTCAGCTGGTTCAGATCAAAACAAGAGACACACAAACTTAGGGAGAAGGGGAGTAACATAAATTATGCTCCAGTTTGCAAGTGGGTGCCAGGACACTACCTGGAATCCCCCGGGTGCAGTGGCGGTGACTGCCCTGGCTGTGAATTTTGACAGGAGCCAGCTGTGCCGCTGGACTCAGCTCAGGAAGTCCGGGGCCATCCATCCGCAGGATGCCGGCCGTCTCCCCTTTCTCTGGCTCAGGACACCTGCTGTGGCTGCAGAGTGTGGATTCAGAATTTCTGGTGCGATTGTGCCATTGTAAATGTGAAGGAAGACGGATCTTCCTGGGGATGGGTGAGATCGTTCTTTAACTCACAATGACAGCATTTTCAAAGCTGGTTTTAGGCTCTGTGCTATGGTAGGCAGGCAAGGGGAAAAGGACTAAGTCATTCGAATTTAGAAATCCTATCAAAATTTACAGTATGTTAGACCAATCTGAAAGTGAGACATTTGGCGGGTTTGGCGAAGCATGTAGTAATTGAGCAATGTCAAGAGCAAGAACAGTTCATCGGCCCAAAGGGATAAAGAAAGCGAAACAATGTTTGTTGTACGTGATGCAGTGACACTGTCGAAAAAAGTTCGAGTATGTTGTATATTCAGAGATAATGAGAAGATGGCCCATGAGGTCCAATAGGGTCTCTCTCGAACCAGATTCATCAGAAAACAAACAAACAACAACAACAAAAAAACAGACAGACAAACAAAACCCCCAAACCCTTGAAGGTATGCAGTGTCTCTCTGACCACTGGTCCAATATCTTGAGTGATGAATTACAACATAAAGACCTTTGCTTATTTCAAAGAAAGCAGATCAAATGATACTTAGGCGCGTCAGCAAGTAGTGGTCAAACATGTTTTGACGTGTGCAACGGAAACTGCAAGAAATCCTGAAACCCAAGAGAAAACTGGGTTTCAACATCTCAAGCCTAAATAATGAAGACTGTTGGATGCTCTGATCCCTTAAAATGATTTAGTTAATCAGAGAATAGTGGCTCAGAGCTGGAGGGAACTTGAGAGATCGTCTTCTTTCCCGACACACCTGCACACACCCGAAGGGATGCAATCAATTGCCCAAAGCACCAAAGAGGTCGTGGGTGGCCTGGGGCTAGAATTGTCCTTCCTTCCCCCGATTCCCACCCCAGTGTTTCTTCTGTGGTAATTTTGAGGCTTTCTGCAAAAATCCTGGGACATCTTAAAGATTCTGCAAGATGCACACAAAACCGTCTCTGGTCCTATATTAATTTTCCTACCCTGACAGGGTTCTGGATCACAGAGTTCTCTTTGTGAACCAAGTTTCGAATTAAAACTGTATTTCACGGGTCTTGACCACCCTCCTTATTTGATTGACAGCAAATGATTTCTGACTCTTCGGAATTAAATCCATTCTTAAAGGTCAATCCATTCTTAAAGGT
>PVKM010028749.1:0-18119 GCA_004027735.1 Carollia perspicillata
CCTTCCCTCAGACGTGGAGGGAAAGACGGCTGGGGAAGGGAGCCGAGAGCCGAGCGCTTTCTCCCTGATGTAGGCGTGGATGATGTTTTGTCTGGGTCTGCACTTCTGAAGTGGGGGGACATTTCGTTTAGCTTGTGGGTGGAAAATGCAGGCTCGGACTACCAACCTGAGACTCGGAGCTGGAGCCAACATGGCCAGAGAAAACGGCGGGTGAGAACAAGAAATGCATATCAAGTATATACATTAACCCTGCTTTCATGTGCTTACTTTTCTTTTTTATAGGTTCTATGAGTTCACAGAGCTGGGCAAATGGCAGAACCCAAGGTGGTTTGGCTATTGGAGGCAGCAAATTCTCCAGACCCCTGGACCCTTTGAATCTTGAAGAAGACTGAGTCTTCCTGTGTGCTTGCACTTTCCTATGGACTTGGGGGACACCTCGGGTTCACTGGACCAGTGAGGGAAACTTTTGTGTGTGAAGGGCATCTTTACAGTGTCTTCCGGTGATCCGTCCACTGTATTGGATTCCAGTCTTTAAATAGCAAATTTTTGAAGTAGAAGGTAGGCATGGTGCACTAGCTTTTATGGTGGATACTTTGAATTTATTTGGGAGCCGGAAGGATTTGACAGTTACCCCCTTGTGGTGGTGCACACAGAGCTCACCAGATCAATTATCTATCAAGAGTTAAGGCAGGGGAAATAAAAAAGGAGCAGGAGGTGAGACGACGGACCCTTCTTACACCTTCCCTCATGGCTCTCTGTCTGCCACGGTAACCAAACCATTGCCAGCAGACACGGCTGTCACTGTTCCCTGATCCATACCCACCACTGCCATCCACCCCCTTGACCAGTAGCTTCTCGAGAATAGCAATCGTGTTTGAATTAGCTTTGAACTCCCAGCTCCTACCAGCACCTGGGGAGCTGTGAGGAGTCCACAGCTGTTTGTTGTGTGAATGGGAAAATGAGTGTAAAGACTCTAAGTGACTGATGATGTTACAAAGATCAAAATGATGTAAACGGCAAAGAAGAACAAAGTGGAGATGGGGCTATATGCTTCGGTAAACTTTAAGAGTTCTCACAAAATAAATAATCATATATATAATATATATTAATCACGCACACACATATATGTATGTATGTGTGGCCTTGGTCTTGATCATGGAGATGCTAGTGTTCAAGGCAAAGGCCACGCTGAGGATGGATTGAACTGGTGTCTCGGCGCGGTGCAGTCCGATTACCTTCATGACCTTACACATGGCGCCCCAGACGCTCACATCCCAGCTGTGAGACAAGGGAGACTTACTCATACTTCTCAGGCTTAGTTTCCTCATTTCTGAAAAGCATAATTATACCCCCCTGAAAAAGTCGTAAGGGTTACATGAGTCAGTGATCACGAAATTTCCTCAAATTATGTTCAACATTTAGTAGAAATTTAATAGTGGCTGAATATGTATACATTGGGGACAGAATCTATACTGTCTAGGACATCACCAGGGTAATGAGTGCTAGTTGCCACAGCAAAACAACCCTGAAATGTCAGTGACTTAACACTGCCAATGTTTTTATTCTCACTCGTTACAAATTCAACACCAGTTGTGGGAGATCAGGGATAGAGGGGGTGGTCCCATATAGTCACTCAGGTACCCAGGCTGGTGAGCTCATTATCACACTGTGGATCTTTCTGGAGCCTGCGTCTGGGTGGTCGCAGTGTGATGGGGGAGAAGAGGCAGAGAAAGCAGGTCTTTGCCTAACATCGTCCGCGTCACTTTCCCTCATGGTCAGTGGGACAAAATGCGGTGCATGTTTCCCCATACAGGCATTCTGCTCATATCTCCTTGGGGTTTATCCCTGCACTCTCCACGCAGCTCGCTGTGCCAACCTCTGCTCTGCCGAGGGAGCAGACCTCAGAGCAGCCCTCCATGAATGATGAGTGAAAAACCCACCTTCCTTACTCCTCCGTCGGGGTGACCCTGAGTTCCCGTCCACATGGATTTCCAGAGCTCCTCGGTAGCATGGAGCCCCAGCTGACCACGGGGAAAGCTGGCTCGGTACCGTCCTCTTCGTTGCCTTCACTTTCTCCCACGTATCTCATGGTCCTGCTGGTCCACTCATCCACATTCTGCTTCCCGCTTCCAGGGGGGACCCACAGCACGTAACCGTCCAACCTCAAGGGAGTGGAAACTACAGAGGAGCACATGGGCAGCGTGGGGTCCACTGCCCCCGCCATCCCCAGTGTATTCAATCAAGCGTTCCTCCTCCAAATCCTGAGCACGGGGAGAGAGACTGCCTGGTTGCCATTTATTTTTAAGTTCCCAGAGTTGAAAAGCCTGCAGGGCCAAAGCACTGATTCTTAACATAGCTTATCGGAATCAGCCCCCTCATGAGGCCTTGGGATCACACCCACGCTCTTCGCACTAGTACTGAACTTGGATTAATGAAGTGATGCCCGCTGTTCGGACAGGGAAAAGGATTCAGGGCCAGTCCCTTCCGCTCAGTGGGCCACAGTTAGTCCCCACGACTTCCTATCCAAAGTCTGGTTCCTCTTGTCTTGTCTCTTCGTGGTGCAACTAAGTCCAATGTCGTTCATGCCGGCATTAGGCTCTTAATTCCTGCCCATGCATAAAGGAGCGAGAAGAGCTTCACTGCTCAGGGATTTCAGCCGTTACTTAACCTTGAATATTCTTGGCTCTTGATTTAAAGCCTTTCAAGCCCTTTTTAAGAGAGAAAGACGTTTCTCATTCCAAGATTAATACCCTCCTTCACCGTTCCCACCTGAAGGAAGTCATAGGAGGCTCAGAGCCTGTGTCTGGGTCTGAATCACCAAGGGAACAATCGCCTTCTTTTGTCCATTCATTTATTGTTTATCATGCATCCACGGGGCACCTGCCATGTGCTGGACACTGTGATGTTAATGAGGACTGTCTTATCCCTGAGAATTGTACAGCCTAATACAGGCACTTCAGACCCACACATACAGCTAATGCTGACTCAAGAGTGGTAAACCACCCAGAAAGAGGACAGTTATGGAAGTTCAGAAGAAGGAAGGACAGCAGCTCACTGGATGCACGAATACGTATGGAATCCAACAGGTACTTATTTACTCATTCATTCATTTGAAACAGCGTTGGCCATTTGCCATGTGCTAAAACATGTGTTCATTCTAGGGATGGAAGGAGCAGATCAAAACCACCCAGTGGCTGCTCCCCTGCAATGCCTTTGGAGGCGCGAATATGTTTAAATGGGTTCGATGGCTGAGGTCTGGGGAGACGAGTGTTGCTCAGACGGAGAGAGCAACACACACAAACCACAATGTGGCTGTGGGCAGAAGAGTAGAAGGAAGACAGTCCACTCCGTGGGAGACGGAGGTCAGCGATCCTGCGTGGAAAACACTGGGCCGAGTGAGGTTTTTCGTCAGACCTTGGAGGAACATGACAGTCCCAACGTTCTGGTGACTGATAGACAAGTAAGAGCCTCTGAAGTTGTCTTGGGAAGACGGCAGGAGATCGCACGGTTGACCCAGCACGGAACGGAAAGCTGGCGAGGATGCAGTCCCAGTGAGAGAAGCCGACAATGCCCGGCCTGAACCAGGCCTGTGGCAAAGCATGGGAAGGATGTGGGAGGTGTGACAAAGAGAAACGAGGGCCACCGTGACTGTCTAGCTATGGCTGTTCCAGTCCAGAGGGACAGGCGGGACAGAGGCAGTGGGCACTCACAAATGTCGATGATCCCTCCTGGGTGCGAAGCACATACTAGCTCCCAGCATCCCTGAGAGATGAGTGTGCTCGCATGACTGAGTCCTGGCCAGTAGAATATGAGTGGGAGCCATGTATGTCACGTCTAGGCACAACTGGTGAAAACACAAGACCTCCCACACACGCAGTACGCACTCTGACTGCTGACCAGCAGAAGGCATTGGCTCCAAGAACTGAGAGGAGAGCTCTGGCTGGTGTAGCTCCGTTGGTCGAAGCAATTGTCAGATAGACTGAAGGGTCACAGGTTCGATTCTTGGTCAGGGTACATACGCGGGTTATGGGTTTGATCCCTGGTCAGGGTGCGTAGAAGAAGGCAACCAATCAGTCTCTCTCTGTCCCCGCTTTCCTCTGTGTAAAAGTAATGAAAAAAAATGTCCTTGGGTGAGGATTTTAAAAAGGAACTAAGAGGAGGGGGACCACAAGGCAGAAGGAATTGAAGTCCTGGACTGCCTGCCTCGAGCAGGGTCAGCATCTACGTCCCCCATGACGCCAATGAATGGGAGGGCTGCGTGCCAATGAAATCTTATTTATGAAAATATCCGAGGGGCCGGCTAGATCACCGGGGCTGTCATTCGCCAAACCCCGGCCCAGAGCAAAATGCCTATTGGGCGATGACAATGAGAGATAAGGTGCAAATTTGTTTCCTGAAGCTTCTGAGGCCTGGGGGCTGTTGTCACTGTCGTCCTCTCTGGCTTATGGAAGAAGAGAGAAAACGGTACGCGTTCATCCCGTGCTCTTCGGAAACTGGGATAACCTAGCGGATATAAATGGGAAATACCACCACAGGCTTTTAAAAAATTGAGTGATTAGAGAGAGAGATACTAATTTGTCGTTCCACTTGTTTTTGCATTCATCGGTTGATTCTTGTGGGTCCCCTGACCTGATATTGAACCCACGACCTTGGTGCATTGGGACGACACGAACCAACTGAGTGACCGGCCAGGGCCTGAAACACCATTACAGGTTTTAAACAATCCCTTGAAAAAGAATGACTAGGATTTTATAGGGGAAACCCCCCCAAACTCCTAGAAAATTCTGGAGAGATGCAAACCTACGAACAGCCCAAATGTTTAGTATTTCGTTGTGCACAATCGGAGTGAACCAGAGCCGGCAGCTAAGGGCCCCTTCTCCTGACGTTGCCTCATAATTGGGGTTTAGACACACTCATTTACTGTTGGAAAATTCTGCTGCCTGCATTCCAGAACTCAAAAGAAAGAAGGGGGAAAAGAAGCCTTGGACCCGTGCCAGGGGGAGAACTGAAGAAGTCTGTCAGCGAGCCCTCAGGTAACAATGTCATAATTTAAATTTTTCTCTAACAATGGGGGAGTAATTAATGATAAAACTTTCCCTTTCCTGTTTCCATTTCAGTCTAGTGAATTTCAGAGTGAGTGTGTGGTGTGTGTGAGTCTGTGTGTGTGGTGGTATGTGTGTCTGAGTGGTGTGTGTATGTGTGTGAAAGGTGCATTTGGGAGTGTGTTTAGTATATGTTTGTGTGTCTATACCCATGCCTGTGTGGTGTATATGGTGTTTGTATATACGTGTGTAGTGTGCACACACCTGGATATGGGGGGGTGTTAGGGGATGTGTGTCAGCATATGAGTGTGTATATTTGTGTATATTTGTGTGGTATATGTGTGTGTGCACACCCATGCATGTGTGTGGTGGGGTTGTGTTGGGTGTGTGTGCACACCCGTGTGGCATATGCATGTAGGTGTGCATGCCTGTATATGTGTGTGTGGTGGGGTTGTGTATGAGAGAGAGTGTGCGCATGCTTATGTCTGTGTTGGCATGCATGTGCCTGTGTATGTGTGTGGTGGGCGGTTGTATGTGAGTGTGTGTGCATATGCCTGCATGCATGTGGGTGGTTGTGTGTATGTGCTTGCCAGCCTTGGGATGTGTCCACTTGCCGAGAGTCATCAGGGACAGAGCAGGAAGCACTTGTCCCTGTGGCTTTGACCGACTGGATTTACTCACTCGAGAGCCCCTCAAACAGGACCCGCATTCTCCCTCCATCGCAGGAGTTGTGATCCGCCTGGAAGTGGGGAGAGCTCCCAGTCCACCCATGGCGGCGTTCCTTGGAGGCCTTTCTGATTTACTTGGATTCGAAGGGTGAGAAGAAAGAGGTATCGTTCGTTCTTGCCAGCTACCCCACTGCCTTTTCTTACAGCACTTCCACTGCCGCCTGCGTAACGGGGATTTCAAGTCTCCCTAAACGCCCAGTGACTAGCAGTCCAGTCCAGGCTCACCTGCAGTGGCTCCCTGCCCCTCGAAAGGCATGTGAAGGGCATGTGAAGCTCTGGGCTTCATGCATGGGGCTGTTTTATACTCTTTATGCTGGGTATCTAAAGGACTTTAGAATCGGTCTGGAAACTAGGTGTGAGAGGTAAGAGTGAGGGGCCGATTTCTAGGTTACTTGGGCCGAAGTACCAGGTTTACAGCCAGTCAACCGCGCAACCCCTGGCAAGTACGGCCTTTCTCTGGGCTTTGGTTGCCTCCTACAATGTACGTAGTGAGGGTTGAGCCAGATCTGTTTTGCGAAATGTGTTCTAAAGGATTTTAATAGTTAAGTTGTGTGGACGAGGGTTTCGATGACTAATTTAACCATGAATTGTGTTTCAGTGATAGTAAATGAGACCAGAAACTCCAGTAGCTGAAACAAGATGGGAATTACTTTCCCTTTAACTGAAGGAAGCCCGGAGGTGAGCAGCCCTGGGCTGGTACGATAAGGAGTCCAGGTCCTTGGATCCTTCTTCTCCACCCTCCTTCGCAATGGCTTCTATCTTCGAAGTCACGCCGTGGTTTTAGACAGTTGCTAGAGCCCTGGCCAGGACATCTGCCTCTCATGCAACAGGACCGAGGCAGTATGAAGCCTGGTGGGCAGGGTGGAGCCTCTCCTCGATTCCTCCGTATCCTTCAAACTGCCCTTCCTGAGGTCTCCGTGATGCAGGAGGGACTGGGAAAAGCAGCATTTTAGTCTGAGGCGCGGCCAAGGTGAATCAAGCCAGGGTTCTGTTACCACGGAAGTGGAAGAGAATGCCCAC
Organism: Carollia perspicillata; assembly: GCA_004027735.1. NCBI lineage: Eukaryota > Metazoa > Chordata > Mammalia > Chiroptera > Phyllostomidae > Carollia > Carollia perspicillata. The sequence continues at coordinate 6,791 of PVKM010028749.1, forward strand.
TCAGAGACCACCCGCCATCCCCGCTGTGGCTGCGGAGGAAGTGGGCGGCACACTGGAGTGTAGCTGAGCTGAAATTTCTCTTCTGTACGTCTCAGAAATTTTTATATGCAGATGTACATTGTGAGACTTCCTGTGTGAGACGTGTCCCATAATTATTTGATTATGGACTTCTTCATCTACGAATATCACATGCAACTGGCCAAGAAAAAACTGAGAAAAACTACGCACGATGACCTCGAATGTCCTTGGTCATGGACAAGAGTGTTGGGTGATCTCTCAACAGGTCCTTGGAGGGCAACCCCAATCCCTGTGCTCTCTTCTCTCCTGCCGACCTCCTGGGGACTCCTGGTGGCCTCAGGAATGGACGATTCCTCAGCCCCCTGTGGGCACTGTCCTCCCTGCCCCAAAGCAGACATGTGAGGACCCCTTCTTCACTGTCATCTTTACTCGCTCATCGGTGGGTTTGCATTGCGATGAGACCATGGGGGGTGTTAGGCAGCAAAGCCTTGATTTGATTCCCATCGAGTGAGGATATAATTGGAAGCAATCAGAATGAAGTGCCCCATTTTCAGAAAAGCCCTTTATGCAGCAGAACTTAGTGACAGTGCGGTCATGATTTAAAGAGCCAGTGGTTAATTTAAAATAAAAGGGAGAGAAAATAAGAAAATGACTCCGCCATGTGTTCCCTTCATGGAGGCTCTGTATTTGCTCCATTAACAACAGGAGGATACATAATGACGTGAGCTGCAAAACCTCCCAGGGCAACGCCACTCCATTCATAAAAATTTTTGAAGCCCTCTGTCTTTGTCCTTGTCCTTCAGGGGCTCAAAGAGGAGGATGTAGAACAGAAGCCGGAAACCAGTCCTGGAGGTCTCGGGGAGCGGCAGGTGGGTGATTCTAAGCTGCCAGGTGGGGAGGGAGTGCTCTCCGGCATAAGACCTGCGGGGGCTGCTGTGTTTCGGGCTGTGATTTTCCTTCTCCGTGCCTTAGTTTTCTGATATCTAAAATGGAATGGAGGGGAGTTTCCATCTTACAGGACGGTTTTCAGTGTTCAATGAAATAAGGCACCTAGAGTTTTACCTGACACGGGAGCGTCCCACAATGGCTTCCCTAGTGTAGCTGCCGCCCTTGCTATTATTTGCTGTTATTATTATTATTTTTACAGCGACATAGCAGTGGGGCTACACAAAGAAGACAGTTGGGCAGAGGTGCTGCGTGAACAACTTTGTGTGATGACAACTTTGGACGAGTTGCAGAAGGAAAGATATGCCTGTAGATGAATAGCTCTCCATGGTCATCCAGACCCGCCCGTCCAACATTCCCCACCACATCTCTGCTCTGCCTCGGTTTTCTCGTTGGCTGCAAGAGGCCAGTCCCAGCGAGTCCCAACCAGCAGACATATTTATTGTGCTGGCTCTGTCTACATATTCACATACAAATGATTCTCTCCTTTTTTATCATTGTCCTCCCCAGTCCCTGTAGGAGTTTTACCTGACATATTTATATGTTTACATGCCTGACCGTCTTCTAAGTAAAGACATAGCTAAAAAGAGAGACAGTGGCCACACCCTTTGGAAGGAGTGAGGACTGAATCAAAAGACTCATGAGGAGTCAGAAGCTGGAAGGTGGAGAAGTGGCTAGGATGTGGGCCAGGTGAGTGAACCAGGGCACCGTTTGCACAGTGAGAGTGCGTTAGCTCCAGGGATCCATTCAAAGCCAATCACAGCGGTTCCTAACCACTGAATGACCTTGGGCCAGTGACCTCCACCTCCTGCAGCCTCCAATTTCCTCCTCTCAAAAGGAAGGTGTGGATTAGTGATGTCAGGATGATCGCGTCCAGAGTTCTGACTCCAATTACCCAGTGCTCCAGAGGCACCGTAGGAGGACTTCGTCAGGGAGAAAACATTTCTTCATCTATAAACCCACATGTGTTATCCAGAAGCTTCTGGGGTTCTTAGGGTTTCTTGTAAGAAGTCCCACTACCCACAGAATAATTCCCAACACTGCAGTTTCTTTTAATAAACAGTTACATCATCTTTCTAGGCACTGCCACCCACGACCTCCAGACACACACACTTGTTCGTGAAAAGACGGTCTCTGGATGTTGAGGTCAACCAGTGTGACGGGACACATTCGTTTGAAGTCGGAGCCTCCTGTCTCTTGGAGACTTTTCTCCTGCTCATCGAGCAGAGCCACAGGGCTAGTTGTGGTTTCAGTTTTATTATATATATTTTTATTTTTCAGTTTTTAAATTCTTTTTTAAAAATATTTTTGTTTTTCAATTACAGTAGACTACCACATTATATTAGCTTCAGATGTACAAATGGTGATTAAATGTTTATGTAACTTACAAAGTGATCACCCCGATATAAGTCTGGTACCCAACTGACACCATACATAGTTAGTGAACTATTACTGACTGTATTTCCTAGGCTTTACTGTTTTTAGCATATCCCCATGACTGTTTTTATAACTGGCAATTTGTATAAATGTTTTTCATCCAACCCCCTAACCTTCCTCCCCTCTGGCAACCATCAATTTGTTTTCTGTATCTATGATTTTTTTTTCTGTTTTGTTTATTTTGTTCTTTTAGATTCCACATTTAAGTAAAGTCATATGTTATTCATCTTTCTCTGTCTGACTTATTTCACTTAGCACAATACCCTCTAGGTCCATTTATGTTGTCGCAAATGGAAAGATTTCACTCTTTTTTATTGCTAATATTTCATTTTCATTGTATGTATGTGTCCCACCTGTCAGACTGGCTATTATCAATAAATCAATAAACAGGAAGTGTGAGTGAGAACGTGGAGAAAAGCGGACCCTCATGCACTGTTGGTGGGATTGCAAATTAGTGAAAAACAGCACGAAGGTTCCTCAGAAAATTAAAAATAGAACTACCATATGACCCAACAATTCCACTTCTGGATATTTACCCCAAGAAATACAAAACATTAATTCAAAGAAATACATACACTCCTGCATTCATGGAAGCACTATTTATAATAATAGCCAATACATGGAAGCAACCTAAGTGTCTGTTGATGGATAAAGAAGGTACCTTCAGTCTTTAAAGGAAATAACTCCTCACTCCTCAACTTCCTTCCTGTGCTCACTGAAGTAAGTGCACCAATGTTGCACAACACTCCTGTTCACAAATATATATAAGCAAAAATTAAGGTAGGGCTTTGGGGATGAATGTTAAAATGATTTCAAAGTGTAAGGCTTCTTGAGGATAGTGAACTAGTGTGTCCTAAGTCCCATCCCTGGTTTTACCCATTTATACAATGGGAGCATTAACTGGTAACATTTTCCATGGAGCCTGAGGACCATCACAAGAAGAGGAAACTAGGAGATAGGTAGGTGATAAAGTCCCCAATCAGCAGAGCCACAGAGCCAGAAAGTCGGCCACTGAAAGGAGTTCTTTTCAAAGCAGCCAATTCATGGGTCTTGCAAGCAAACGACACCTGTGTTGTGTCTTCAGGAGTGGGGCTCCCAGCACCACATTCGGTAGCCATGTAACTTAGCCCGTCGGGATGAAAGTCTGACTGTGCAGTGATCTCACAGTTGTATGGAATTTCTATGAGGACTGAGTGAGAGAGCAGTTGCCTGTCAGAGGGGAAGGACCAAAACAGTGTGATGCCCTTCTTGCTCCTCTCCTGTCCTTTTCAGGAAGGTTACATGCATTCGAGTCCTTCTCCAAATGCAGTTGGCTTGTCTGCTTGGGGCCTGGAAAACCAAATGCCAGCAGATGAACGGCATTTTTTAATGAACAAACGTATATCGAAATTGTATTATGTTTATAGAATTGTGCTATGTGCCATGGGAAACATAGAGCTGGTCCTTTACTCTAAAGGAGCTTTGCTGGAAGTGGCCAAGCAGAAACATGTGCATAATGGAATGGCTGTGAAGGCCTAAAATGGGGTGATGGGAAGGGTGCTGTGTGGCCACTGGGGACTCACAGATCAATAGTAGAATGACCGGCAGGTCTCCAAGCTCCTCGAGGCTGGCAACTTGACTTCTTCATCTCTGCGTCTCCTATACCTAGAGTCTGTAATACCGAATGGGATGTCAGGGAATGTGTCCTAGGTGGACGGGTGAGCAGATGGGTGGATGAAGGGTGTGCTGCTTTGTATTACTCTGGCCAGCGTTAGGCTCACAGATTCGGTGGTCAGCCCCATGAACAAGGCGAAATGGAGGCAGTGCCCTCTGGTCTGAGGCGTCCGAAGCCTCAGCTGGAATCCATGAGTGAGGACTGGCTCAATGGCTGGCACTACCTGAAGGCTCCTTCAGGTACCTGTCCGGGCTCAGTGGTGGCCGCAGGCTATCAACAACGGGGACACCCACATGTGGCCTCTTTGTGTGGCCTGGGCTTCCTTGCAACATGTAGGTTCTAAGAGTGACATCTCAAGACAGAGATACAGACAAGGACTGTATTCCCTTCACCTACTGACTGTCACTTCCACTTTGTAAGAGTCAAGTCCGCAGTCACAACTGCTTCCTAGTTACGGGGGTGGGGGCAAAGACTCTCCCTCTCGATGGAAAGTGGTCAGGTTTGGGAAGAGCATATAGAACTAGAAATAGCATGGCTGTTTTTGTAAAATCCCTCATAAATGTGACAGATAGGAATGGATAGATGCATGAATAAATTTTTCTGATTTCAGACTCACTCAGGTTTGTTCTGAGGCGGGTGAATGGAAGAGATTTTTCAGCAATGCTGGGACACGGAGGCCTGGGGAGTAGAATTTGACCAGAATGTTGAAGACTTAGCAGAATCTGGAACATCAGAGGTGATGGGCCTTTTGGGGACTTAGGATGTAAAGGAATAATTCAGGGCGTCACACAGCAAAGATGCCACATTGGTTGAGTGGAGAACTGGAGATGTGAGAAAAATACGGTGGGGGAGAAGACTGGGGGACCCCCCGGAGCTGGGGACTGTGGCCTCGGAATCGTCCCACAGAGCCCGTCTTTCCTCTCTGCCTCTATGACCTTGGGGACCGTGGAGCGACCCGTGGGCCCTGGTTCAGGTCCACATGCAGAGAGTCAGCAAAACTCGAGAGAGGATGGGAGAGAAGGAACAGGCATAGGGAGTTGGTTCTTACGACCCCAGGAGGAGGGAAGACCCATCAAAAAGACAATTACACAACTGCTTTCATTGAAAATGACACTTAAATTCTTTTTTTCCTGATAAAACAGATGAGGAAAAGAAGGCCTATATCCATTTTCTTTAGCATCGGAGGCCATCGCACTGATGGAAAGTGCTCTCTGAGGAAAGCAACGCGAGGTGACCACATTTGCCCAGCTCTGGCCCCGGCACTGGAAAAGCAAACTGACACGTGGGGAACTTTTATTTTTCCCTCCAGGGCTAATTGAATGTGCAGATAGAGGTACCAAAGCAACTACATTAAAATGAAATGTGTCCCCTGGGTTCCTGCCTCCATCCCTATGCTTGCCCACTGCCCTCCGCCCTGGCAGAATGATAACTTCTTCTGGCCAACACAGCCCATCTTCAGTTATTGTTTCTCTTTGTCTCTTCTCCTGTTTCCTAATGGAAACATTCCAGTATCTGCTGGCTAGGAAATTAGCCATCGGAACTCTGATTCTTCCTCTCTCTCATTTTCTTTCTTTCCATGTCTCTCTTTTCTCATCAGATTAGTGAGAAAATTCAGCACTGAATCTCTTTCAAGCTCTTGGCTCTGCACAGCCTGGTTAACACATGGAAGGGGCTAAGATTAAACCTTAATTTAACTCCGTCTCTCACCCGAACGGCACCAGACTCCTGGCCCAGTCTGACTTTCAGTCAATTTCCTTAAAGCCTGGAGGGGTACCGCTCCACCGTGCCCATCCCTCCAGGGTGACCTTCTTTGCCTGGTCAGATGCCTTGTGGTGAAATCCAAGATGGCATTAGGAAGGAGAGTGAGAAGAAATGAATATTTATCGAGATCCTGGCATATGCCAGGCACTTTAGATGCTTTATCTCTTTTGATAGAACAGCCCTAAGAATAAATATATGTTTCTGCAATTTTTCAGAGAGAGAAACTGAGGTTTATGGGTAATAACTTTCCCGCCAAATTCACGTAAATAGGAAGGGACAATGTTAAGATTTTTTTTTCTTGCATTGAGTGCTACCATACCCGTTGCCCCTGAGATTGGATTGGGCACAGGTGTGTCCAATGACCAGGACAAGTCCAGTGATCGGAAGTCCTTACAATGGCTCCTCCAGGAGGATGTTGCCACCCCCCATTTCCAGACAGGACCCTGATACTCGAGGAGGTTTAGGCGACCTCATGGTCTTTCTCACGTTCAGTAAGGGAGTGAGGACAGTCTGGAACTCGGCCCTGCTGTAGCTCAAAACTCACGATTGCTCGAACTGCGCACATGACTGAGTGTCTGAATGGTGACCAAACCGCCTAAAACCAAGTAGTGTGTCTCTATTTCACTAGAAGCCCCTCGGAATACCAAATAGCTCCATTCGAAGTCTTTAAAAAGTACCAGGATAGAATGGAAAGAGCCAGTTATGGGTTTTTTTGTTTGTCTGTTTCTGATTTTGAAACGTTGAGAATATTAACTCTCAGAGGATCTGGCAATTGGAAATGCCAACCAGACCTGTCTCTGGGGTGAGAGATCCAGCTCTTGGGAGGAAGACCTGGTACCCAACGAGGTGAGTAGCCAGGTAAGAGGTCCAGCAAGAAGCTTCCATCCAGCACTGACGAGTTTCAGAAAACCGGAGGAGGGAACCCTAGGGACGAAGCGCGCGTCATTCAGAACTCAGGAGAGCGGCAAGAACCCCACATTAGACAAGTCCATCAGAAGCCCAAGTTTCATGCATCATAGTGTTCTTCATTAGATTAGCCAAACACATATAAATATCTATACAAACATTTATATGTATGTGTATAAATAAAGAATCTTCTGTATAAAAGTTATTGAATGCATATGTATTCAACAGCCACAAAACACTCTCTTAAATTGCTAGAAAAAATTTATGACAAAGAAAAAAGCTTTTCAGCCCAGTTACCCCCTTCCCAAACAAATGAGAGGACACAACACTGTTCTCTTTCTGAATCGATTCACCTGTGTCAACTATGCACAATGAAGCTGGAGGAAATGGTGCCAAAATATTCAAAGCACATAACTCTAGGCATTCAATTTGAGGGATTTTTTCCCTTTTATTTTTGAAATCTCCATAAAAATCTCTGCTTATAAAGATTAAAATGCAGTCCAAGATGAGAGACCTGGGCCAGGAACCAGGGCCGGCGCAGGCTGCCGGGGGCTGGTCAGAGGCCTGGACCGCGTGCTGCTGGTGGATCTGGGCACAGAGAGGCTGGCCAGGCGTGAGAGACAGACAAGAGGCAGGGAGGGAGGAGAGGAGCCCGCAGGTATTGCTGCTGCTCGGTTCCAGACCTCAGACTCATGTTAACTCGCCTAATCTCCTCAATGACCTTTCTGAGTGCATAGGATTGTCCCCATTTTATACATGTGAACATGAAAGTGAATGAAGATTAAACAACATGTTCCGATCCAGTCGGCCCACGTCATCGCAATGGGCAATATTTGTTGAGCACTCAGGGACCACGATGAGAGCTGAGAGCTGAGAACTCTCCACATGGGCACCAGTGTCGTCCTTGCTCCTCCCCAGGGCTGTGGATGCCTTCCCTCCCTTAGCACTGCACACGGAGAACACGCAACACATGGCACCCCCAGTCCCATGGGTAGCGAAGGCGGAGCTGCTGTCGGGCAGTTGACTCTGGAGTGTCCCTAAAGCTCCTTCAGAATGCAACCACGTCTAGTACTTTCTGGCTTTATTTCACTTCCTAGCAAGGGAGTTGTCCTTACTTCCCCCAGTCTTTGACTTTTATGGATAATAAAATTAGGACTCAGAATGGTTACATAACCCTAAAGGAGTTCCTAGAGCACTGAACTCAGAAGGCATGTGGAGAAGAAATGAATGCTCTAGAGGGCGGAAGGCCATGGGTTTGTAAGACCGAAGACCACAAGCACTTTGAAGTGTCTGCCATAACAATGACACACCCGGCAAGATGGGGGTAAAGTGCAGAGTCGTCTGTCTCAAAAGACTGGGCTCTTTCCAATAGAGTTCAGCTCCTCCAACAAACACAAGAAAATGAAATCGCTAGTGAACCCATGAAGAAGACTGTTTTTCCTTAAATCTCCATCACTAAGGTATCATGTGACCCAGCTGGTCTCGTAGGGATTCTGCTTTGTTTGGGGAGGGGCCGTGATGTGAAACCCTCGGAGTCCCTGTCCAATCCAATCTTATTAGGAAGCCCATCTTTGTGCTACTCTACACTGCCTCTCCCCCATCACCTACAACACATACGCAGTTGGGCAATGGTGGATTTATTGGTAACAAACAATCAAGAACTCTGTGCCAAGGCGCACTGGAGAGTAGTGAGTAGACCACGAGAACGTGTAAGTAATGAATTTGGGGGCTTATGAGATTGTACCTAAGTGCACGGTGCCATTGGGACATTCTTTTGAGTTAACAAAGCTATTGTGATCATTATAACCTACATATCTTTTTTCGTATGAACAGCTGTAGACCTACTTTTGTCCTCCGTATAGCTGTACATATTTTAAGGCTTTTAATTTTGAAATAATTTTAGAATCACAAGAAACTGCGAACATTCCTGTGCACCTGCCACTTCGGTTCCCCCAATGATTACTAGTAAATTGGCACTGGTCCTACGACCTAAGCCACAAAGCTTGTCTGTGTTTCATCAGTTTCGTGCACCCATCTGTTGAGCATCCTTTGAAGTCACATGACGCTCCTCACACCGTGGTGCTCCCCAAGCTGTTCATCCCTCCCACCAACAACCCCCTCCTCATGTTTTACCCTCCAGCAACCTTGACCTACATATGGGTCCCCAGCACACTGTCTTGGTGGTGTCCCTATGCTCCGGATCCCACCAGACTCTCTCTACATCATTGCCCACCAAAGTGCTGCATCAAAAGCTGCCTCCGTGGTCCATGCCACCACTGTTTCTCATCACTCCCTTGTAATGGCTTGTTCCTAGGTTACCTCCCCTTGGGAGTCTTACCTGTCTTGGAGTGTGGGTGTTCATCTTTCCTTCCCAGTAATTTCTGTGCCTAAATCTATGCCTGAGACCCACTAGAGGCATAAACACGCTTGTGGGAGAAATGAACCAGTGCAACCTGAGATCTTAAGATCTATTCTCTTCGTACCTTGAAGAGATATGCGGCAACCTCCTTCACCTTAAAAAGTTTTCCACCATGGGATAATTAATTTGGAAATGAAAGTATATATAGGAAGCAGTGCAAGAAAAGAAGGAAGGATATATCTACTCAAACTGTCACTACACGTAAGGCTCCATAGGGCCATTTCATCATTTAAGAGAAAGGCAAAACCACTGTGCATATAATTGAATTTAAATGGTGAAAATAATATTCCTTTTCACTGTGCATTAGAGATACTATTTTAAAATTATTTCTAATATAAACACATTCTCCCTAGCCCTCGTTTCTTTCCCCTTTGCTTCTGCTCTCAGGCACAAATTACTGTTAAGTTGAGCTGAATAATGAATGAAAAGAGTCAGTGCCATTAATGACAAAGTGTAATATTGAGCTGATGAGACCTCTTGTTTGCAAAGCCTCTTTTTTTTTTCAAACATTGCTCCGCAAGGATCACTGGCAAAATGATTTATATTCAACTGAGTATCTAATTGAAAGACTATGAACCCGTGGAAATGTAGACTAGTGGGTCTGATATTCTAGGCACAAAATGTACATGCATGTCAATAAAATGACCTTCTCTGTGGATGATCGCACTTGCTGGTGTGTGGCAGTCTCTTATTCAGAGGAGGAGATTTCATGGCAGAGCTGGTGCAAGTCTCACCCAGATAAGCTCCCGACTTTACCCATGTCCACCACAGTGTTTGGGAAGGGTTTCCTTGAGCGGAAGTTAATTTTGCCCGATTACAATTGTGGGAGTGCAGCGTGGCCCGACATCGACTTCCTGTCAGACACGTGCTCTCTGAGATGTGAGGTCCACAGACAAGAACCTCATCGTGGAGAGGACCATCCATTTCCCCAGGTCGAGCTGACCTTGAGGCGGTAGGCAGGGTGGGGTGGGTCCAGGGTCAGAAAAAGGGGATCTGATGGAGGCCTGGGAAGTTCCAGGAGCCCTAGGCTTGATTGCCACCTCTAGTACTTTCTGGCTTTATTTCCCTTCCTAGCGGGGGAGGTGTCCTTACTTGCCCCAGTCTTTGACTTTTATAGACGATAAAATTAAGACGCAGAATGCTTACATAACCCTAAAGTAGTTCCTAGAGCAGGGAACTCAGAAGGCATGTGGAGAAGAAATGAATGCTAGAGGGAGGAAGGCCATGGGTTTGTAAGACCGAAGCCCACGAGAACTTTGAAGCATCCACCCTAACAATGATAATCAAAATTGTAATGAACCATTCCTGTATGTTAAACTGTGGTAAGCACTTCGGATGCGCCGCCTCGTGAAAAGCATCACAGCTCCTCAATAAAGGAGACACTGTGCAGCTTCCCAATTTTTGGATGACAAGGTGAGGGCTCAGAGATCCTAAGGATCTTGTCCTAGTTCAGAGCGACACCTAGAACCTAGCAGACCTGGCACCTGAACTCACACCGATGTGGCCAGCGTCCATTACACTGGAGCACACCCACCACTCGTCACTTTTACGGGTCGGAACATAATCAAATATTTCCAAGAGCCATTTCTCCCATTATGCAGTTGTTGTTGGAATAAATAAACGCATCTCAAAAACTTTCTCTTTTTGGCTTTGCTGTTTCAGAGCTCTGGACTAAACACATGGCTCCATCATGATAATTTATCAGCCCTCAAAATAGATTTGTTCTCCTATCCCTCAAAATGGATTTTAAATTTCTGGTACTGTTTTCGCTGCCTTAAAGTATTTTATTGTAACTCCTTCCGGATCATTTTTTAGGAGAGCTATACAATTAAGAAGACTTTCCAATCAATTAACCTGGTCTTGTTGTCAGGTGAGATCCATTTAGGGAACAAGAAACAAAGGGAAGTTACGCGACTTGCCCCAAACAAGTGGCCTGGTAAATTTTGGAACCAAGACGCTTTCCAACTGTCCTTATTCTACGTCTGGTGATTATGCCATGTTATCACGTTGCCTTTTGCATGTGGAGAATATATATTATTTCTTAACACTTACGTTTTCAGAAAGACAGTCACAATAAACAGCAGACAGGTCCCGGAGGGACCACAGTAACAGAGGTCACGTCCATCCTGCGTGAGAAATAAAAGGTTGCTGTGATTGTCTATTGAGATTTGAGACTTGTCTTTCGTTCC
>PVKM010028750.1:0-18139 GCA_004027735.1 Carollia perspicillata
TTGTTGTTTAGGTTCCTGTTAAAGGTGAGATCATATGGTATTTGTCTTTCACCATTTGGTTTATTTCACTTAGCGTAATGCTTTCCAGTTCCATCCATGCTATTGCACAGGGTAGGAGCTCCTTCTTTCTTTCTGCTGCATAGAATTCCATTGTGTATATGTACCATAGTTTTTTGATCCATTCATTTACTGAAGGGCACCTAAGTTGCTTCTAGCACTTGGCTATTGTAAATTGTGCTGCTATGAACATTGGGGTGCATAGGTTCTTTTGGATTGGTGTTTCTGGGTTCTTAGGGTATAATCCTAGCAGTGGAATTGCCGGGTCAAAAGGCACATCCATCTTTAGTTTTCTGAGAAAGTTCCATACTGTTTTCCATAGTGGTTGTACCAGTCTGCAATCCCACCAGCAGTGAACTAGGGTCCCCTTTTCTCCACAACCTCTCCAACACTTGTTATTTGTTGCTTTGTTTATGATGGCCATTCTGACTGGTGTGAAGTGGTATCTCATTGTGATTTTAATTTGCATCTCTCTGATGGCTAGCTATATTTAGCATCTTTTCATGTGTTTCTAGATCCTTTCTATGTCCCCTTTGGAGAAGCGTCTATTCAAGTCCTTTGACCATTTTTTAATTGGATTGCTTGTCTTCTTAGAGTGTATTCGTGCAAGTTCTTTATATATTTTGGAGATTAAACCTTTGTCTGAGGTATCATTGCCAAATATGTTTTCCCATACGGTTGGTTCTCTTTTTATTTTAATGCTGTTTTCTTTAGCTGTGCAGAAGCTTTTTATTTTGATGAGATCCCATTTGTTTATTTTTTCCTTTATGTCCCTTGCTCTAGGGGACAAATCAGTAAAAATGTTGCTGCGTGAAATATCTGAGATCTTCCTGCCCATGTTCTCCTCTATGACTTTAATGGTGTCACGGCTTATACTTAAGTATTTTATCCACCTTGAATTTATTTTTGTGTATGGTGTAAATTGGTTCTCCCAACACTATTTGTTGAAGAGGCTATCTTTATTCCATTTTATGTTGCTGCCCCCTTTGTTGAATATTAATTGACCATAGAGACTTGGGTTTATTTCTGGGTTCTCTATTCTGTTCCATTGGTCTATGTGTCTGTTTTTATGCCAGTACCAAGCTGTTTAATATATATCTTAAAACAATCACCAAATCTAGCTTGTGTTACTGTCCCTCATGTACATGTCTACTGCCCTCATGTACGTGTCTACAACCTATAAAATTATAGGTTCTTTGAGAGCCAGAAAAATGCTGATATATTTTTGTGTTCGCCGCTGCCCTTGTCTCACAGTAAGTTCTTGATGCTACTGAGGGAACGCCAGGAATGTTATCAACTGGCTCTTCTGGACCTGCTTGCCTTGTGGGGTAGGCTGGTGACTAACGCTCAAGGCTAATTTGTACAGCCCAGGAAGCTGAACCTTAGAAGGGTGAAGTGAGTCAGAATTGAGGCCAGACCATTCCAAAACTCATTCCCAGGCTCTGCTTCCAAACTACCTTCTCTTACCAGGTCAGCTTAGCACAAATGTTAACAATTGAACTTTTTGCCAGCCCACGTGAGTATAATTTGATAAAGTGAGATTCAAGCATTCATCTAACAAATGTATAATACTAATATTTTTAATGGTAGGTACTACATTCTAGACTACTAGACCTCTTACTCATATAATTTTAATCTTCATGAAAATCCTGACAGGGTTTTTTTTTTTTTTTCATTTTGCAGCACAATAATGCTTAGACAATACCTGCAATATTCTGTGTTAGGTTCTAATGGTAGCGAACACCATGCTCCTGTTTACTAAGATTGCAACGTAGTGGCCAAGACGGGCAAACAAATCATTAACTGCATCATGAGGTACATACGCTAAGTTATAAAACAGAGACATGGGAGGGAGAATAATTAACATAATTGGGAAATGAGAAATTATCAGAAAACAAGGGATATTTGAACAGACTCCTGAAGGATGAAAGTTCAGAGGACAGATAAAGGAGAAAGGCAATCCCAGGAATACAGAACAGTGTGTTCAAGGTTAAGAAGGAAAGAACAGAACTTACTTCAGTTACAGTGGAAAGAGGAGGTGTGACTTAGGCTGGAGTGGACTATGTAGCGTATGTGTCATGCCAGAGAGGTTGGCCTTTTTTTTTTCTTCTTTCTTTTCTGTAGGCAATGGGGAGACTTTGAGAGTTGTATACAGGGGGAGTTACTCTATTGTTTTCTGACAATCACTTTGGTGGTCTTGGAGCAGGAGCAGGTGATGAGGAGACTCTGAGCATGTTAGGTATAAGTTACATCCATGTTAAAAGGTATCCTGATGAAAATAGGCATAAGTTATTATGATTCTCTTTAGTATTATTATCCCTGGATATTTGCAAAATTAAGCTTCTTCCACTTCAATGCTTATTTCTTCTTTGGATAAAACTAAGAGAAACTATGCTATGAGGAAAACTATGCTATACTGTGAGGAAAACACTTCCTCACAGTATATGTGAGGAAAACACTTCCTCACAGGGCAAAATATCTCAAAGAAAGTTCACTTTGTAGAATGTTTTGACCCACAGTGTGGTAATTGTTAACTTTTTGTTAGTGGACATACAGTTTATCTGAGTGCATCTCTCAGGACGGGTTCCTGGCATTCTCTTTGCAGCAATGGCCATCCCAGCACCACTGTAAGTGGAGCACCTTGTAGTACTCAACCATCCCCGCCCAACCCCAGGGGTCCGGAATGAATGAAAGCTTCAGACACAGACTATGCGTGCAGGGTGTATATTGTGCATATGTACTTATATACATATTTAAAAGGGGATGAGTAGAATATGTAGGGTCCATGGGAAAGATAATTCAGAAACTTTCATTGAGCCCAAAGATTTCCCTTGAACTGGCCAGTCCGATTCCTGCCAAGCAAAGTGCTGGGCCAGAGAGGCCTGTGTCAGCAGCTTGTGCAGCTCTTGGCTTGGTCCCAGGGAGGGTCCAGGGCTCCTTCCCTGTGGCTGCCTCATGAGACTGACCCTGCATGGGAAATGTCCTTGGACAGCTTTATTCATTTTTCTTTTTAAAAAATAATACCTGACTGATCTCACGTAAAATGTCCTCAACCAAGTGAGCTCACCAACAGATGGTGCTGCTGGGAAGGGCCCGTGCACAGACAACCTCCTCACCTCCTGGCAGGGCTGGCTCCTCCAGGCTTTCCGTGCCAGGCTTTTAACGTTCCTTCACATTTCAAGCAATGAGTTCTTACTCATTTGCATCTTCTTGCAGCGGCCTGTGAGGGAGCCCATTGTGTGAATGAGGGCCGGTACTCCCTAGGGATATGACTTTCCCAAGGTCCCGTGGGTGGGCTCATTCCTCCCTTGTGGCCCCCATCTCCAAACCCCACCTTCCCCATGTGTGCCCTGAATAGACCACCATACATTTCTAGAGGCTTCTTTTGAAGACACGAGGTATTGATTCTGGGTCAGTGGAGCTTCCAGAACCTTGGAATTCTGCCCCCTGCCCCGTGTTAGGAGCTTGCCCATTTGATGGCGGTGGTAGGTGGATCTGATACAGGCCTGATAACATCTTCACACAGTGTAGAAGGCCTCTGGGGTGACTGACCCCTGGGGTGGATATTGCCCCAGGTGTGGTTCCTATGGAAATGGTGAGTCACGGAGGTTGCTGGCTTGCTCTTTTATACATCTGCCTATGTCTGGAAGTTTTTTGCTTTGTTCTAAAATGGAGAGAAAGTCCCCAGGGTGTTGGTAAAGTTGCTTTGGCCCTGCCTAGTAACTTCATCTTACTCAACTCACTTTGCCTTTCACCAAGTACCACCATTATCACTCAGAATCACCCAGAGGAAGGACATGGGAAAAATGTGAGTGTGCGGTCACATCAGGCTCTGGGGACGCTCAGATAAGGTCAGAGTTAGTTCAAAGAAGCAACAGAAAGAGAGCCTGAGCCTCGTTTGCAGGCTGGGTGGAGGGAGTTGGTTTGAGGTGGGTCAGGGACGGGGGAGGAGAGAGGCATGGATGTTTGGTGCCGGACAGACAGAAGTTGGAATCCTGGCTTGTCTACTAACAAGTTCCGTGGCCTTTGCAAGTCACCCGAGCTCTCTGAACTTCAGTATCTTCTATAAAGTGAGAGGTACAGGATTTTCTTCATAGATGGCATCAGGTATATTCATTCTGCCACTGGTCTTGGTTCCAGGTCAGCCAGTGCATTCAGGAGCATGGACAAAACTGTTGGGAGAACTCCAACGAACTGTGGTCTGCACAGAGCTTTATGAAGGAGGCTGAAAGGACTTGAGGCCATCAGATTAACTTCCTGCACCCTGTCAGCACTGAACATTACCTGTAAAGGGGTGTTACAATCCTATTAGAAAGGGTGCTAGTAACAAGTTAGGAGGATGAAGTGGACTGAACAGGCCTGGACAACAGAGAACCATCTGTATGATGGTTTTTGCTGATGCTTATCTGTTCACCAACCTCTAGAATAACCCTTCAGAATTACCTAGTTTTCCTTTAGATTACTTTTTTCCATGCCTCAGAGTCTTTTGCACCAACACCAGTGCCTGCTTTTGGATGGCATTTCTTAAGCTTTTAAATATCTAGGTATACTTAAATGACAGACAGAAATACGTGTGTATATTCGAATAATTTTTACCTGGAAAAATAAGTGCAACTGACTGAATAAGGAAAATATCCACTATTGCATTAGATAATGCATCTGACTTCTTGGAAGCCATATTTGCTCAGGAGCAAAGCCTTAGTAATTGTTAGTTTGATTTTGATTATTTAAAATAACAGGCATTACAGTCATAAGCCAATGGGCTATAAATGAGTTTTTAATTAAAACGTTGCAATGTTCTGATTGTATGGAACTACGGCACAAGAAGACTGTGAAAATAAAATGTCAAACCAGGGTGGTGAAATGAAAATGTTTTTACCCAGCCCTGGCTGGTGTGGCTCAGTGGTTGAGCACCAGCCTGTGAATCAAAGGGTCACTGGTTCGATTCCCAGTCTAGGGCACATGCCTGGGTTGTGGGCCAGGACCCTAGTAGGGAATGTGCAAGAGGCAAACACACATTGATGTTTCTCTCTCTTTCTTTCTCTCTCCCCCTCTCTAAAAAATAAAATAAATAAAATCTTAAACAAAAAAGAAAATGTTCTTACCCAGATAACTTACATTTGGGGGAGATATTTTTATATTAAACATTTTGATGAAGTTGGAGATATGGTAGTTTCTAAAGTTATTCATTGTTGACTGCGTGAGTCGGGGGTAGGCTGGGTAGAAGAGGGCAAAGGAGGAAAATGGGACAACTGTAATAGAAAACAATAAAAATATAAAAAAAACAAAGACAAAAAATTCTGTCTAAGTACTATGGATTGACTTATCTTAGTTTTACCACCTACCTCAGTAGCTAGTTATTATGGTGGCTCTTCTGATTAGCACTCACCTGTTCCAACTTGGGATGACTTCTCATTTGAACTTCCATTGGCAGTGAGCTTTTCTGTGAGCCTGGCTTGCTCCCCTTTCCTTGTTCAGTTAGGATCTTACCTTTACAGACTCAAGGTGTTCACCTGCACTATGCGGGAGGTAATGCAATGGCTCAGGCCCAGCAACCAAACTGTCCCCAAATTGAAACCAGCTACTCTCTCTCCTGTTATCACCCAAAGAATCCTCACATGATAAAGACCAGTGGGACCTTGCTCAGGGGAGGGGGAAAGGGTGAGCTTGTCATGGTTTGAAGGGAGCGGCAAAAGGGAGAAATGGAGGAGGGCAGTTACTGTCATCCATTGCCTCCGTGATCAGCACTTGCCACCAGCACTTGAAAACTTCCCACTGGGGGCAACTAGGCAGCAGAAACCCGCTTCTGAGCCCAGATCTGCTGCTCTCCTCCTGCGTGGAAGCCACACCTCAAGGATGATGGGAGCAGCAAGATCACGCAGACCCTACAGAGCAGGGATGAACACTGAGTGTTATACTGCTCCATGGATGTGGGTGGTCATTGCTTTGTGTGGGAAAACACAACCATTTTTCAAGTCACTTTTTCTAATAGCACAGTTCATAACAAGCTGAAGCTGTTTCCCTATTTTGTTATTTTTATTACCTTAGCACATCTAAAAGGTATTTATGAGGTTTAAAAAAAAAAACCAATGGGCCCTGGCTGGTGTAGCTCAGTGGATTGAGTGCGGGCTGAGAATCAAAGGGTCGCCAGTTCTATTCCCAGTCAGGGCACATGCCTGGGTTGCAGGCCAGGTCCCTGGTGGGGGGCCATGTGAGAAGCAACCACACATTGATGTTTCTCTTCCTCTCTTTCTCCTTCCCTTCTCCTCTCTCTAAAAATAAATAAATAAAATATTTTTAAAAATCCAGTGGGTAAAAGATTCCAAAGATAATAGGATAGAAAAATAAACTAGAGGAAGAAGGTAAGGAGCTCATTTTTTTAGCACTGCCTATTAGTGCTTATTACATATCAAGCACTCTAAGTGATCTTTCTTAAGCCTCATGACAACCTTGAAATGCAAGCTTTCACATCTCTGTTTTCCAGATGAGGGGTCTGAGGCTGGTGGGGGGGGTTAAGTAATTTGCATGAAGATGGTAAGTCGTGGCATTGAACTTGAATTCAAGCCAGGCCAGCTTTCAGGCTGTGCTCTTTTCTATCACCTGCTACCTGGAGAACACAACAAGCCCCTGGGTGACATGAAGTTTGTTTGGGGACACGGGGACAGAGGAATGTTTCTTGGGCCCTCCATGTCCTCAACTAGGGCTAAATTGAATACTTCTTAAACCATTTTCAAGACATCAAAGTACTGCCTACGTAGGTCCTCCATAAATGTTAACTGAGTCATATTGTAGATATCCCAAATTATATAACAGACATTAGTTGAGATGGGCATGGCGCAGGTAGAAAAAATAAATAATATAATGCTGTGGCTATACCAACTTGCATTTAAAGTGTCCATTCATGTGGACCTTAACCATAGATTATTTATCAGTTTTAATATATAATGTGGTCATGTTAAAATACATTTTTACAAAAGTAGTGTTTAGATGTATTTTTAATAAATGAATATGACCGACTCCCTTGTTATACTTCTAAATATATGTCTGGGATTGACGTTATAAATCAAGTTGACTTGTCCTCAGGTGTATATTATCAACGGTTTCTATTTCCGATGAGGACTGAAAGGTCTCCAGGGCAAGGTTAACCCGGTGTTTAGCATTTATGTGTGTTGAGGCGCCTGCTTTATCGGTACACTGGGAGTCTCCCCATGCGCCTGTGCTGCACAGCTGCTTTGTGAGCAGTGTTTCCTACACTATGCCATGGCTTACTTTGTGTGGATTGCTGCCACACATATTTTATCTAGAGTAATCTGGGACATTTGGGTTTCCTTGATTTATGTGAGTAGATAAGAGAAAACTATGAATATATCTAAACAACAAAAAGATAGCAGGTGAACCCAATAGTCAGGAAATAGAAATCATTGAAAATATACACCTGATTTCTACAGTTTCCTACCTGCTATGGACACACTGGAAATGGCCTTGTGCCTAGGGGTGACTGGCATCACCCCTGGGTCATCCACCCAGAATGTTCTGGGCATCCAGTCTAAAGTTGGGGGACCTGCTTCCACCAGAGAAGCATCTAGAGGCTTTGTGGGATGTGGTGGTTCATTCTTCTGAAGAGATAGGTAAGTAGTACCTGTCTTCTTTGAGATCCAAAGAAGAGCTCAGACGTAGCTGGACTTTTGTCATTAAGCTCTGAGGGCAAAATATATATTATTTGGAATCTCAAAGAAAATAGGAGTAAAATCCAGAGATTTCTCTTTCTGCATGAATCACTGCCCATGAGGCAGCCCAATAAGGGGAAAATGATGGTGTTCCAACCAATATGGCCTTTGTAGAAGCCCCACAATCCATTTATACAGAACTAAACCGCAATAATCAGCACCCCGCTATAGGGGAGTCTGGGGCAGGAGGCAAATGCCTCATGCTCCTTCATACCCATCTGGGTTAGTGTTGTTCTTTGGAGACATCTTTTCCCCCCTTTGGCCCAGAATTCACTTGTAGCAAAGTTCACCTGTATGAACGTATTTGTGGGAAGGAAAGGAGGTTGGTGCCCAGGACCCTGCCAGGGACAGCTGCTTCTCTAACATACTGGCTTGGGATTGAGAGTGAATTCTGGAGAGTGCCTATGTGAATACACTCAAAGCATATTCTTTCATCAAGTATCCTTAATAGCCTCATTAATAAATGACTGATTCCTATCTGGTAGGTATAGACCAGTGGTTCTCAAATTAGGCTACCTGTCCGAATCATCTGGAGTTTCTTTAATTTCTTTAGTGAACTGAAAGTAGAAAAATGTCATTCTAATAGATGATTTCTTTCTGAAACTAACCTTCAGTGCCTCACTTGTCCTTAATTAATTTTACTGGAATTGGCCCAAATGAAAATGTAACTCAGCTACCCCCTACCCCGCCTGCCACCACTGAGCAAGAAGATGAAGGTGTGAGGAAGCAGAACTTGGCACCTTGCACGCCTGATGACATGTGAGCCAACGTGGCATGCTCTGATGCGTCAGGGGCAGCCCTTCCCTCAGCTGGAGATTCTTCCTGCATGGTCCATGTGCTAGCATTTCTGATCCACTCCTCCTAACCCACACACCTCCCTACAGTCACTTCAATGGGAAGAAGCCCCTTTTCTCTTGCGAAAGGAGTCAGTGACAGAAACGAAGTTGCTTGAATGTCATCTTGCACTTAGCTACAAAGAAAAAAGAGAACTTGAAGTATTCAGAAAAGAGGGGCAAATTTCTGCAGGTGATGAATATTACAGTATCTTAGCTGAGCAGGGATCTCCAAAAATGGATGACTGGAGACTCAGGAGGGAGAGCTGGGGACTGACTTACTCTTTTGAATGGCTGGTCTTCCAGTGTGTCTGATTGCGTTTCTGTGGAGTAAGATGCAAGAAAAAAACCTGGCTGGTGTGGCTCAGTGGATTGAGTGCCAGCCTGCAAACCAAAGGGTTGCCCGTTCAATTCCCAGTCAGGGCTCATGCCTAGATTGTGGGCCAGGTCCCCAGTGTGGGGCATGTGAGAGGCAACTACGCATTGATGTTTCCCTCCCCTTCTCCCTCCCTACCTTTCTCCCTAAAAATAAATAAATGAAATCTTTTTTAAAAAAGATACAAGAAAAAAGAAATGGAGGGAAAATTAGGTCTTGAAAGAATTAGAGGCTCAAGCGATTACTTTTTGTTGCTGATGTTGCAGCTTGCTTCTTTTATGGTTAGTCCATAAAAGAAAACAGTGGATTGCTTCTTGGCCTTTTGGCTAAGATCAAGCATAAAAGAAGACAGGGGGATTTAAATCCTTACACCTCTGGTTTTCTGAGCAGCCTAATTTGAGGGAGTGCCTGGAAAGGCAGAGCCCACATGGAATAATATATGGGAAAATCCTCTTTCAGATGGGCTTTGGAACTCGGTGTTTTTACTTATTTTTCACTCCAAAAATATTTGTTATTTGTTGTCGTCCCTCTCGGTAATTGTAGTTTGACAGATGTCATGGTTGTAATGTTGTAAAGGAAAACCTGAGAGACAAACTGCTTAGCTTAACTGCTGCCCACAATCATGTTACTTCAAAAGTATAGGACGTTTAGGAAAATCTTAGTTCAAGTCACACAGAAGACAGTCTCACTCCCTGTCCTCTAAGGGCTGGCTGAGCCACATCCAGTGATCAAGGCTGCGGCTCCAGCCTTGATCTTGTCATAGTTACAGAAATATTGTAAAAAGCAAAACTTACTCAAAACAAATAAAAACAATCTTTAGAGTGGATATTAGTAAGGAATATAAAAGGGCTGCAAAGGCATGATGGTCATGTGACTTTCCAGCTTCCAAAGTCTGTGCTGGTGCTTTGGGAATATTTAGGTAGGAAGGAAGGGTTTGGTCAGGCCGGAGGGGAGACCAGAAGAAAGGGGTCAGGGAGCAGTCCCTTGGCCTGGGAACACGAGAGGGGAGTGTGGCCAGCACCTCCTAGGCTAGGGGGAGGGGACCTAAGGAAAGATCCAAGTGCAGGCAGAGGTTGTGTAACCCTGAAACACCTGTGCAGCCCTGCAGGTAGGGTGTTGGTCCTGTTAACTGTGCAAGGGAGGATCTGAAGGTGTGCTAGGGAATGTGCGAGACCCCGGCCCCTCCGAGCTGCCCAGTGCCCTGAATCTTTCTCAAACTCTTTCCAGGTACAAAATGAATAATTTCCAAGAGAAATTGACATATTTGAAGAACAAAATTCAACTGTACTTTTACCTTTAAACACCAACATTTTAAGAAATATATTATTGTGACCGTAGACATGAGGAAGGTAGACCTAACAATCTCCATGAATCCTCCAGACAAAGTTGGTTATTGTTCCCTGTCTTACAGTTGGAAACTCTGTAGATTTAGATGACTAGGCAATGTTAAATAAGAAATCTGTGAGCCTCTTTTAATGGTTAGGAGGTAAAAAAGAACAAAAAGGAATTACTGTATTTCTTGGAAGTCAGCAGCAGTTTCTAAAACCCTTCGTGTCATAGTGAAAAAAAATATATTTTCAGGTCAAGGATCTGTTCCCAGAGTTATGAAGCAATATGGGAAAATATAATAATTGTGTCCACATAAAACAACTTTATTCAAAAGAAAAAACAAAAATGCCCTTTAGGAATGGCAAAGGAAGGAAGCTGTGCCTCATGTCTAAGCACAAATACGTGGAACTAGCATTATTAAAAATCAATCCTAATGTAACGGCATGGTTCACCACACCTCCAAGTACTCTCCACTTCCAATGGTTTCCTCCTCAGTAAATGATCTCCTCACTCATTTCAGGAAGGCAAACTGAAAGTAGATATTGCATCTAAATTCTTTTATTAGACTCATGGTCTCATGTTCAACTTGAAATTCTGACACACAAAAATAAGTTGTAAATTCATCCTATGTTTGAAAAGGTGTTTCAGGCTTGATCAGAGGGCTCCCACCCACCCCTCTGCCCCTCTAGAGGCCACTTGCTTTAGGTCCTTCTGGTCTCAAGAAGGAAACCAAGCCTCATGGGCTTGTGGAAACTCCTGGCTGTCATGCATGTCAGGTGAGTGACAGCCCAGGGTGAGCCCATCTTTTCGGAAAAATGGAGAAAGCTGAGGGGCACGCGATGCCCTTTGGACAGGCATCATTTTGTCTTCAGGACTCTTCTGTTCACAGTCTGGTCTTCTCAGGACTTCCCAGTGGAATCATAGGGATCCTCTATTTAAATCTTTGTTTTCTAATAAGACTAGATATAGAGAACAGACTGACAGCTGTCAGAGGGGAGGGGGTTAGAGAGCTGGATAAAAAAGGTAAAGGGATTGAGAAAACAGACATTTTTTACTAAAACAGAAACAGACATTTCTCAAGTTTCTGAAGAAAAATCATGAGACTACAACAACAACAACAACAACAACACACATACATTCTACAATCACCAATTTTTATCCTAGGTTTACAGGTAACAGAAATGTGTACATTTGTGCAATGAAAGGTGCATGTATTGGGTTGGGCAAAAAGTTCATTTGGCTTTTTCCATACTATGGCTCTAGTAGCACTCAGTTGTTTTTAACTTCATTCGAAATAATTTTGTTAGATTGTATAGTGACAGCTGCCGTATCAGCATGCATTAAAATAAACTCATCAAAGTTGGTGATCTTTTGTGCAACCATTTTAATACTGAAGATGAAGAAAATTCATAATATTTCAGAGTATTATGCTTTATTATTTCAGGAGAGGTAAAAAGGCAACTGGATTGCACGAAAAGATTTGTGCAGTGTCTGGAGAAGGTTCTGTGACTGGTGTCAAAAGTGGTTTGCGAAGTTTCTTGGTACTGTTGACATTTTGGCCTAATAATTCTTTCTGTGGGGCTGTCTCATACATTGGAAGATGTTTGGCAGCACCCCTGGCCTCCACCCACTACAAGCTAATAGCAGGAGATAGCCGACATACTCAGATATCTAAATCAATAAAGTTATTGGTGAAAATGAAAAATGCGTCTTCTATTTTATGGAAAAAAACAATCAGACTTTTTGACTAACCCAATAAGAATGTTCAAAGTAGCAATATTTGTAATAGCTAAGAACTAGAAGCAATAAAATGCCCATTAAATTAGAACAGATTAGCTCTGGCTGGTGTGGCTCAGTGGATTGAATGCCTGCCTCCAGTCTGTATTCTGAGAACAAAAATTCTATCTTATTCAGCTTTGTATTTCTAGAACAGTGCTTGTCACTTAGTAAGTACTTAAGAAATGTATTCTTTCAGTTTGACTTTAGAATGAACATAAATAAATTTAGAAGAACTATATATGGGAAGGCACAGTAAGGGAAACAAACCCCTACCTTCCCAAAACCAAACAGGTTCACTGCTAGTGTCTATTTGGGTGACTGGTCATGTACCAGAAACATGCATTTAGGTTTAGTATTAATATAGCCTTTGATTTCTATATTAATGTCTACATACATACTTAAAAATCTATACAATAATTTTTAGTCTTAAAATACTTCATATTTATTACTGGACTTTAATCCTCCAAATGATTAGCAAAAATATGTAACACAAGTATAATGAAGGCCATTTTGTACTTTGGGAAATAAGAAACAGAAAAATAAAATGATTTAACTGAAGACATAGAAAAAATGTCAGATCTCAGGGGAGACTGAATGAGCTTGTTTTCAACCCCATTACTGACACCTTCCAAGCATCCGTATGTCTTAGCCTTCCATAACCTCAAGGGGACAACTGCTGGAGTTACTCCTAGCTCTTGCTTACATCATTGATAATCCTGGAGGTTTTGGGGGCCAGCATCACTGGCCTCATGCCTTTAGGACAGTATTACTATTTCAAAAATATGAATAAAAGTGGGGTTTTTCAAGGGAACCCCAATACACTATTGGTGGGAATGCTGACTGGTGCAGCCACTCTGGAAAACAATATGGAATTTCCTCAAAAAAACGAAAGATGAAACTGTCTTTTGACCCGGCAATTTCACTGCTGGGATTATATCCCATGAACCCTGAAACACTAATTCAAAAGAACCTATGCACCCCAATGTTCATAGCAGCACAATTTACAATAGCCAAGTGCTAGAAGTAACCTAAGTGCTCATCAGTAAATGAGTGGATCAAAAAACCGTGGTACATTTACACAATGGAATTCTATGCAGCAGAAAGAAAGAAGGAGCTCCTACCCTTTGTGACAGCATGGATGGAACTGGAGAGCATTATGCAAAGTGAAATAAGCCAGGTGGTGAAAGACAAATACCATATGATTTCACCTATAAGTGGAACCTAATCAACAAAACAAACAAGCAAACAAAACATAACCAGAGACATTGAAATAAAGGACAAGAATCAACCATATGGGAAAGCATATTTGGCAATGATACCTCAGACAAGGGTTTAATCTCTGAAATATATAAAGAACTCACATGACTCTACTCTAAGAAGACAAGCAACCCAATTAAAAAATGGGCAAAGAACTTGAACAGACACTTCTCCAAGGAGGACATACAGAGGGGTCCAGAGACACATGAAAAGATGCTAAATATAGCTAGCCATCAGAGAGATGCAAATTAAAACCACAATGAGATACCACTTCACACCAGTCAGAATGGCCATCATAAACCAAGCAACAAACAACAAGTGTTGGAGAGGATGTGGGGAAAAGGGGACCCTAGTACACTGTTGGTGGGATTGCAGACTGGTACAACCACTATGGAAAACAGTACAGAAATTTCTCAGAAAACTAAAAATGGATCTGCCTTTTGACCTGGCAATTCCACTGCTGGGGTTACACCCTCAGAACCCAGAAACACCAATCCAAAAGAACCTATGCACTCCAATGTTCATAGCAGCACAATTTACAATAGACAGGTGCTAGAAGCAACCTAGGTGCCCGTCAGTAAATGAGTGGATCAAAAAACTATGGTACATATACACAATGGAATTCTATGCAGCAGAAAGAAAGAAGGAGCTACTACCCCTTGCGACAGCATGGGTGGAACTGGAAAGAAAGCATTATGCTAAGTGAAATAAGCCAGGTGGTGAAAGACAAACACCATACAATCTCACCTTTAATAGGAACCTAATCAACAAAACAAATAAATACACAAACAAGCAAAATACAGCCAAAGACACTGATATTAAGAACAGGCTGACAGTGTCCAGAGGGGAGAGGGGAGGGAATTTCAGGAGAGAAGGGGAAGGGTTTGCAGGAAAAAGTATAAAGGACACATGGACAAAAACAAGGTGCTGGGGGGAGGTAGAAACAGGAGGGAGGTCAGGAGAGTTGGGGGTAAAAGGCAGGAAACTGTACTTGAACAACAATTAAAATGAAATAAATTTTAAGAAAGTGTTAAAAAATAAACTATAATTGAAAAGGTATTTGAGGAAAATGTTAAAAAAAAGAAATAATGAACAAACTGGCAGTAACCAGAGGGGAGGGGGAAAGGTTACTTATCTACAGACCACCACCTCTTCCCTCCATGGAGGATCAGCTGTGCAGGGGCAGTGTGGTGGTGCTCTGATGTGATCTGTAGCTGTCTACTGGGTGCACAGGCCCTGGATTTCCTGAGTGATGCAGACCAAGGTCAGCCCCACCTGTGGTTTGCCTGGGCCACCCTGCCTGAGCTATAAAGCAATCTGTGATGGCTGCTACTTGTGCTGGGCTTGGATATTCCCAGGTGAAGCCAAGCTGTGAATCTAGGCTGGCTGCTGCTAGTACCAGGCCTGGGCCCACTGAAGCCAGCTGTTGCTTGTTCAGTAAGATTTAGGAAGTTGTGAAGCATGAACCAAGACCAGCCATTCATATGGAAAAGTAGCTTGAGTAGGTGGGGTGGAGTCTCTGGGGATCTCTAAGGTGGGTCACCCAGTGTTCTGGAGGTTGATGAAGTCTCAGATATGGCACCAGCTTGCCAGCTCTGTGGGGGGTGAGTTTAGAAAAGGGATAATGACTTCTGCTTGGCTTGATGCCAGATACTTCAGTTTCTCCCTTTATACCACTGGTGCCTTTCAAGCTGCCACCCCAGTGCTGGAACTCAGAGGGAGTGAGTCTGAGTAGGTGAGTCTGTGTGTGGGTTCTTTAAGGGGAAGTATTTGGGGCTCCAAAAGCTTCTTCCACTTACTCAATCCCCACTGGATTTTGCAGCCAGAAGTTGTGGGGACTTATCTTCCTGGCACTGGAACCCTGGGCTGGGGGGCCTGGTATGGGGCTGTGTCTCCTTGCTCTTGAGATATCACTGCCAAATTTTTATCCATCACACACGCATGGGTGTGGGAACAACCTGCTCTGCATCTGTACCCTTCCTATCAGTCTGGATGCATTCTTTAATTCTGTAGTTGTCAGACTTCCAGTCAACTAGATTTCCAATGGTTTTGCGTGATGGTTGTTCTATATTTTAGTTGTAATTTTGATGTGGTTGTGCAAAGAGGCAAGCCATATTTGCCTGCACTGCCATCTTGACGAAAAGTTTGCCTCTATGTTAGGATTTAATAAGAAAATTGAGATGGTATTTACCACAATCCTTGGCACCTAGTAAGAGCTTGACAAATATTTAATACTACTATTATTATTAGTGCTTAGCAGAGTGTCAGGCCATTACAGCTCAACAGTTGATAGCTAATAATTTCATTAGGTAAGAGTTCTCAAGTAATTGTTCTGATTCCTCAAGGGTTTTCTGTGGCTATTATTGACATGGACTAAAGAGAAGCTGTATTTGGAGGATGGAACTGCATTAAGAAAGCTTAGGGGTGTGGTTGAAGCCAGGTTACTGGGACATCTGACATTAAGCAAAAGTAAAGAGGAATTGAATCCCAGGGCTAAAGATTTCTAAAATGTGAGCAAAGAGGTGCTGTGAATTCTTAATTTCTCAAATGAAGAACAATGAAAGTGCCCCCAGTCTCCAGAGTGGAGATTCCGGGGTGTGTTGGGGGATGACCAAATAAAGGTTGTGGGTAAGGAGGGAGATAAAGGTCTTCGCTCGTTTAGACCAGAAGGCACAGCAGAAGGATCTGAACTTGAGAAAATGATCACTGTGGTGGAGACATCTGGACCTGTGGAGCCAGGTGAGGTGCTGATATCCCTGGAGGCCACTTCTCAGGGACGGGACGTGCTGCACCTGTGAGCAGGATATAGTGCTATTGCTCTTAGGGTGTGGAGTGGGTGGAGTTCTGCATCTCAGATTTTCACTCCACTTACAATGTCCTTATTCATGGCTTCCTTGGGCAGACCTGAGGCTCAAGAATACCCCCTCCCCTGACGGAAACTTGGATATTTTACTCCTGTAGTCATGTCCCTCCCTGGCAGCTCCTGCCTACTCCTCCCGATCCCTCCAATATACACTCACATATAAATAGAGCCACCTTTAAACACTTCAAAGGGCTTTTAGATCCTGATAGGACTGCTGCTCTTGCACAAGGACTAAGTTTATCAGACTCAACATCCTAAGTATAGTTATTCTGAAATTTAGCGACCTCTTTTCATATTTTTCCTCAATGTTTTTTTTCTTGAAGAACTTTGAGCCTACATAAAAGTAGAAAAAAATGAACATCCTGACGTCCTCCATCTAGACTCACCCGTTCTTTCAGTTGACATTTATTAAGCACCCATTCTGTGCTAGATACTGTGATGGTCTTTGGACGAACAGAAATGAGTGTGTCCTGCTTCCTCAGCTCAAGCTGCTCATGGTTTATTGGAAAAGGGAGACCATAAAACAAACAAATAAAAAACTATAACATGGCATGATAATGCTATATTCCAAGGAAGTGAATTTTGAGCAAAGGGAGCAGCATGGATGAAGGCATGGGAACTTGACAAGGCCTGGTAGATTTGGGGAGATGCAATCGGTGATGAAGTAAATTATTCTGAGAGGATCGAAGCCCAAGGTATGCTGGCTCTGGAAGACACTGAAGCTGACCAACCCAAAAGTGTTAAGCCAAAAATACTTTTCAAAATTGGTAAGGGAACCATCTATGTTCCTTTACAAAGACAAATAGAATGTTTTGTCAGGGCTAGTGACTCTCAGGGATCCTGCTTGAAGAGTGTATTGATGGCCCAAGGGTGGTTGAGTTTCTCAGAATTTTTCTGCTGATGTGTCAGACCTGGCATTGGGAATGCACATATCCAGGCCCTCTGTCCCCTAGCAATAACTTGATTTTCATTTCCTGGAATCCATCAGAAGAGAGCCTTGTAGTATAATTATCCTAAGTTGTTACAGCTAAGTTTTGAATGAAAGGGAATGGACCCTCTTTACTTATTTGAAAAGAAGCAAAGAAAGACACTCGAAATGTCAAGAAGACTTTCAAAAGGATGCAGGAACCATTTCTTCTAAGCAGAACAGCATCTCCTAGTTTTTCTATGCGGCTTTGAAGTGATCGATAGCACAAGCTAGCCATATCTATAATCCCTCATCTCTAGGGAAGACTTAACTGCCTTTCTCACATGACAACCAAGATAACTAAGTTCTTCCACGCACATCTATTATACATTTGCTTTAACCTTTTCATTTAACACTTAAGAAAATAACTCATAAGGTCTAAAAGCTGTGACCGCTATCACCTTGCTCAGATATCTAAATTTTATCATTTTATCGTGCAAAGGGCTGCTTTAGCTTGCTTAATTTGTTTAAACATACTACAACCGTTTTCTTGGTATCTTTTAGATAGGATGGCATGGTGTCCTCACTTTAGGAGAGCTGTGGCAGAGAATGGGGGAGAGATTGCTGAAGGAAGCCCCATTCTTTCTGCTTCTGGGGATCCTAAGGAAATTCAGCTGCATTAGACTTAAATACAACCTCTTCTCTGTATCTGAAATGTAGGTTTACATCCCTAGGTTGGCCCTCAAGCTTAGCACAGACCAGTCAGACGGCAGCTGCACACCCACAGGAAAGGCTGTTGAACATTAGAATCTCTGCTTTCTGAGAGCACAGAGGTTCTCTCCTACACTGTGCAGCTCCAGGCTGGCAGAGTGGAGTAGGACGAGATGGAGGCCCTACCTACCTACAGACATGGTCACAGATGAAAACGTAGCCTTGTTCCCTTGTCTCTTATTCCCAGACCAGGGCACTTCAGTACACTGAGAAAATTGAAGGTGTCATTCACACACACAC
>PVKM010028751.1:0-18120 GCA_004027735.1 Carollia perspicillata
AAACATAATACTATACAAGGTTACCATGAGGATTAAATTAGAAAATGCATTTTAAAAACTCTAAACATTTACATAGCATAAAATTGTAAAATATTATAAGATTTCAAAGTAGTGGGAAAGTGCCAAGAAGTAAAAGTAGCTTCCAGAATTACATATAATACTTAAAGTAATAGAAGTTCATTGTTTGTTTTTCAAGTTAAACTTATCATATAATACAGCTTTAAACATACTTGAATATAGTGAGATAGTTGATACATATTTACAAAACCACTCAAAGTCATTTGATTCTTTCAGCGAGAATTGTTATAGATAGCTAATGGTTTGGATTATTTTTTTGATCCCTGTAATTGTATTTAGCTGAAATTTAGGTGGAATTCCTTTTCCTTTGAATATGTACAAGAGGCTGAAGCCACAGTAAGCTATCGGGCACAAGTGGACGTGTTGAGCTTTGAAGTAGAAAAGGTTTTATCCACTTAAATCTTATAACTTATTGACTATACATGCAACTACTACAAAATACCTCATTCTCTACTTCCGTGATATACAAGATGATTTAAGAGAGGCTTGATTTTTATATATGCAATATACCTATGTTTATAAAATATTCTTTCAGGCACGAATTGTTGAAAAATTATATCAGTGGCTTAAAAGCCTGTTGAAACATTTTATCACCTGAAATTATATTACAATTTTAGAGGGCTATAGCCCATGACATTCCTAAATTTGGCATTTGCCTATATCTCGTTCTTTCTGAGAAAGTATACAGCAATTAAATATTGAATATGTTGTAGCTAACTGATTACATAAATAAGAAAGCTAGGAAATCACTTGACACTAAAATAAAATCTTAAGATTATAGATATCGTATTTATGAGCCCATTTGTCCTACTGTGAAATTATATGGAGCTTTCTTAACATGCATTTCAGATGAATTTTGGTGGTGTTAATACTGTTCTACAAAATAATTTGAAATATTTCAACCGGAGAGAAAGTTCAATAAAGATACATATTTCTGTTTTGTGTGTTCAAATACCAGAGAGTAAAATGTTTTCTATAACTTTTTACAGATTTAGCAAATTTTAGGGGTTGTGTGTATTTTTTCTGGTAATGAAGAAAATCGCTTGGGAATTTGATATTACTTGCAAAGAATGAATACATGTTGTTTCTGCTCACTTAGGCAGTTTTCAGAAAAGAGTGTTTGAGGGCAGTGAATGATCCCTTCATCCTCTGCAGGAATATTTAAGTAAAGTTCTGTTTCTGTAGTTTGAAAAGTGACCTAAAACTAAAATGATAAATAAAATAATACTGGATTTTTATTTTTTTAACTGCTACGCTTTAGTGTCCTTTTTCTTTTTTCTTTTTTTTTAGCTTATTTTTTTCTCTTTTTTTAAATATTTTTATTTTAATTGCTTTTCAGTACAGTTTTCTGTCTTTTACTCCCATCCCATACCACCTCCCAGTGCTCCCCTCTTAGTGTCCTTTTTCTCAGAGCCTTTTGAAAATTAGCTTTTAGAGAACAGACCACATTTATACCATAAAGTGTGTGGATTTAAGAAATAATCCTGGTGATCATATTTGCAATAGCATTAAAATCTGATTCAATAATATAAAATCTGATTTATTCAAAGATGAGTCTATCTACTCATATTTTTCTCTCCTTCTCCCAACTCTTTCTCTGTAAGATTCCCAAGTCTAAGCTGAGGAATATGTTTTTCTTCATAAATAACAAGAAATAGTCAAAACAGAGTCATTCTAGCTGCTTATATTTAAGATTAATTTTAAAAGAGATTTTTGTCATGAGCTATTTACATAATAAACATATTAACTTGTTGAATCCCATGATTCACCATCAGTGGTGCATCCTGCTGGCACTGAGCTCATTTTCCTTAACTACTTTCTGTTCACTATCGATTGGCTATCTAACTTTACACACATATTTGTGGGATGGTTTCCTGAATAAGGCATATCGCTAATAACGATAAAATTAACTGAAGCAAACTGTCCCTATGAAACTAAATTTAATCTAAAATTTCTGGATGATGCTTTTTATTATGACAAATTTCAAATACTTACAAAATTACCTGAATATTAACTAAGCCACCATGTAAACCTCACTCAGCTTCAGCAAATATCTACCCATGGGAACCTTGGCTGTGTGTATACACAGTCCTACATTTACCACTGCAAATCACTTTGAAGGAAACCTCAGGTATCATTTCATCCATAAATTTTTCAGAATGCATTTCTAAAAGATAGGGATGTTGAAACATAATCCCAATTCTAAAATCATACCTAGAAATACTAATAATTCCTTTACATTAACAAATTTTCAGTAAATGTTCAAATTTTCAGATAACTCACATACAATAATTTTTGCACTCCATCTGTTCCAATCACTATCCAAATTAGATACATGCTTTAGCCCTGGCCAGTGTGACTCAATGGGTTGAGTGTCCTCCTGCAAAGCAAAGGTTGCCAGTTCACTTCCTAGTCAGGGCACATTCCTGGGTCAGGGGCCAGCCCTCTCTCCCTCTCTTTCTCTTTCCTTTCCCTTCTCTCTACAAACAAATAAACAAAATACATACTTTTTACAATGGGCTAAAGATAGTTTATTCAATAAATGGTGTTGGGATAATTGAACAGATATGTGCAGAAAAAAAAGAAACTAGACCATTTTCTTACATCACACATAAGAATAAATTCAAAATGGATCAAAGACTTAAGTGTTAGACCTCAAACCATAAAAATCCTAAAACAATGCATAGGCAGCAAAATCTTGGCCATTGTTAGTAGAAATTTTTTTCCTTATTTCTTTTTTTTAAATTTTTATTTCAATTGCTGTTCAAGTACAGTTTTCTAGCTTTTACTCTCATCCCAAACCACCCCCCACAGCCCTCCTCACATCCCTCCCATTTCCACCCCTGCCCCCTAGTTTTGTCCATGTGTCCTTTACACTTGCTCGTGTAAACCCTCCCCCTTTTCCCCTGAAATTCCCTCCCCTCACTCCTCTGGTCACTGTCAGCCTGTCCTCTATTTCAGTGTCTTTGGTTATATTTTGCTTGTTTGTTTATTTTGTTGTTTAGGTTCCTATTAAAGGTGAGATTATATGGTATTTGTCTTTCACCATCTGGCTTATTTCATTTAGCATAATGCTTTCCAGTTCCATCCATATTTTTGCAAAGGGTAGGAGCTCCTTCTTTCTTTCTGCTGCATAGAATTCCATTGTGTAAATGTACCATAGTTTTTTCATCCATTCATTTATTGATGGGCATTTAGGTTGCCCATCAGTAAATGAAGGTTCCAGCAATTGGCTATTGTAAATTGCATTTCTATGAATATTGGGGTGCATAGGTTCTTTTGGATTGGTGTTTCAGGGTTCTTAGGATATAATCCTAGCAGTGCAATTGCTGGATCAAAAGGCAGTTCCATTTTTAGTTTTCTGAGGAAATTCCATACTGTTTTCCATAGTGGTTGTACCAGTCTGCAATCCCACCAGCAGTGCACCAGGGTCCACTTTTCTCCGCAACTTCTCCAACACTTGTTGTTTGTTGCTTTGTTTATGATGGCCATTCTGACTGGTATGAAGTGGTAACTTATTGTGGTTTTAATTTGCATTTCTCTGATAGCTAGCAATACTGAGCATCTTTTCTCTGATAGCTAGCAATACTGAGCATCTTTTCATGTGTCTCTGGATCCTCCACATGTCCTCCTTGGAGAAGTGTCTGTTCAAGTCCTTTGCCCATTTTTTAATTGGGTCACTTATCTTCTAAGAGTGGAGTCCTGTAAGTTCTTTATATATTTTGGAGATTAAACCCTTGTTTGAAAAGCATTCCTCAACATAATAAAGGACATATATGAGAGACCTACAGCCAACATCATACTCAATGGGCAAAAACTAAAATCTTTTCCACTAAGATCAGGAACAAGACAAGCTTGTCCACTTTCACCACTTCCATTCAATATAGTATTGGAAGTTTTAACCACAGTGATCAGACAAGAAAAGGTAATAAAAGGCATCAATTTGAAAAGGAAGAAACAAAACTGTCATTGTTTACAGATGACATGATAGTGTACATAGAAAATCCTATAGACTCCACCCAAAAACTGTTGGACCTAGTAAATGAATTTGGCAAAACAGCGGGATACAAAGTCAATATCCAGAAATCAAAGCCATTTTTGTATACCAACAATGAAACAGCAGAAGCATAAATCAAGAAAAAAATCCCATTCAATATAGCAAAAAGAAAAATAAACTACCTAGGAATAAACCTAACCAAGGAGGTAAAAGACCTGTATGCAGAAAACTACACAACACTGAAGAAAGAAATCAAGGAAGACACAAACAAATGGAAACATATACCGTGTTCATGGATCAGAAGAATTAAAATCATCAAAATGTCCATATCACCCAAAGCAATTTACAGATTTAGTGCTATATCTATTAAAGTACCAATGGCATATTTCATAGACATAGAGAAAACACTTCAAAAATTTATATGAAACCATAAACGACCCCAAAGAGCTGCTGCAATTTTGAGAAAAAAGAGCAAAATAGAAGGGATAACAATACCTGATACCAAACTATATTACAAAGCCACTGTAATCAAAACAGCCTGGTACTGGCATAAAAACAGGCACATGGACCAGTGGAACAGAACAGAGAGCCCAGAAATACACCCAAGTCTCTATGGTCAATCAATATTCAACAAAGCGGGCAGCAACCTAAAATGGGAGTAAAAATAGCCTGTTCAACAAATGGTGTTGGGAGAACTGGACAGCTACGTGCAAAGAAATGAAACTTGATCACCAACTTACACCATACACAAAAATAAATTCAAGCTGGATAAAAGACTTAAATATAAGCCGTAACACCATTAAAATCCTAGAGGAGAACATAGGCAGGAAAATCTCAGATATTTCACGCAGCAACATTTTTACTGATATGTCCCCCAGAGCAAGGGACATAAAGGAAAGAATAAACAAATGGGATCTTATCAAAATAGAAAAGCTTCTGCATGGCTAAAGAAAACAGTATTAAAATAAATAGAGAACCAACTGTGTGGGAAAACATATTTGCCAATGATACTTCAGGTAAAGCTTTAAATAAAATACTTTAAAAAAGGTACATGCTTTGCTATGTCTTAGATTGTTAAATAATCTGTTTTAATCTATAGGCTCATCTTCCACCTTTCTTTTGTTTATTCCCTTCCTTTGAATTTATTTTTGTTGTTGGACTCCAAACAATGTTATGAATAATGGCTGAAAGAATTAAGAAAACAAACTCCAAGAGAACAGCAAATGCATATGAATTTGATGGCTGTCTTCAAGTGCTTTTAAGTCAAAATAAAAATTAGCACCAAGGAGTAGGCTGGTGGATGGAATCCGTTTGGGGAAGGATTTATATCAATATAACTGTTTAACAACTAGAACCATCAACAGAAGAACTGGGTGTCTCTAGAGTATGAACCTTAGTCATTGAAACAATTTGAGTATATCTTAAAAGTACTCACAAAATTTCTTTCAAATTAACGAAAAACACTAATGCTGGCTATGTCTCAGAAAACAACCAGAATTCAGGCAAAATTGGTCCACTCCTTAATGTTATATTTTGTTCTTGCTCTCACTGTTATTGTGCCTCTTATAAAATGCACCCGTGACATGTGCTCCTCTGCTCCCAGCACACACACATACATGCCTTGGCCATATTAGTTGCAGTGGTAAATGAAATAGTAAAACAGTTGTCAATGCTCTGCTCCTCTCTCAATTTATCCTAATTTCAAATTCAAGTCTTATGAAAGAGCATTTGTTTAGCGGAATGCAAATTACCTAGAACCCTATGAACTAAAACACTGGGTTGGATTGTCAAATCAAACTCATATGCACCAGAGACCTTACTCAGTAGTAAACTAGTAATAATTTCAAGGATATATGCAATGAAAAGCCTCAGATCAGTCTGAGGGAGAACTGGACAGCAAGGGCAGTGCCCACTGTTCTTTCTTCCCATGTCAGATAGGTACCTCTGGCTGGAACAGACTAGGTCTCTGAATGAGGCTTGTGGAGTTCCTCAAACAGCAGTGGGTATACACATTCTGAAACATCTTCATTTCATACCCCAGATAATTCTATAGTTTACATGGTATTTCTTACAGGTACAGGGTTATATCTACTGGAGTTATCAGGATCCTTAGCCAGACCATCATGCTTAGAGCATTGCAGAGGTCGGGCCCCATCACCCTAGCATGTATCCTTAGTCTGTTTACCTGCAGACCCATTTGACAAGAATAAACCTCAGTTGCCTGCCTTCTCTTTTTCCTAGGTGTCTTCTCCTAGCGAAGGGAGTGAAAGGGTAGCAGACCAACTGCTTTAATGCCTTCCTTCCACTCTAGCTGTAGGGTTTTGGGGGAAAATGTATATTTTTAGCTTTCCAGAGTCTGTGGCATAAAAAACACAGTAGACTGATTTTGAATTGTTTAGCTAACAAATTCTACACCACTATAATTTTTCTTCAGTTTACCTTTAATTATTTATGTCAGTTTAACTCCTAGCTCCAATTCTATCTCTTTCAAGGTGGACAATCACAAAGACAGCAGTATCTCACTCACCTTTCATTTCACCTGAAAGATACAATTAGCATTTCACTGCATATAGTCCTAATCTGCAATTGCCTATACTGTATGTTTTAGCACTTTAAGATATAAACACCTTCAATTTGCTGGTCTCCTCTATTCCTAGTTTATAGCAGTATACATAGTCAATGCAATATTTGTTGAACAAATGCAAAAGACATTTCTCTATTCATGGTTCAAATAGGTAGATTTTAAATCTACCCAATACTTTTAATTAAAGAGAGTCATTTTAATTTTGGAATATTCATTCATGTTGGGCTACTACCATTGTTAATAGGGCTTAGCTCTGACAGGGAAGAGCAGACACCAGGAAAGAGGGCCATTGCTCAAAACTAAGGTAAGTTGTACCTGTAGGCAAGCTTTTCGAAAATCATATTAACATAACAGGTGCACCACATTTCCCAATTCTGTTTCTCTGCCATCAGCTCTTCTTTCTCTGTCATTTACTCTGCTCAGTGTCATTGCTGTAAGACACCCAAAAGAAAGGTGGGGGAAAGGCAAATGAGGAAATAGATTCCTGGATCTCCACTCCCTTTAGGCACAGATTCATTTGTTAGAGTCCCTCACTCGACTAAAAACTCTTTTATTGACTACACTCAAGTCCTTCTTCCCATGTTCCTGGTCTTTCCTTCTCTTTGCAGTTAAGACCCTTTTAGGTGAAGATAACCACCTAAGGTAAGGCCTTCTCTGGTCCCTTTCTACCCCCTCTGCCTGTGGCAAGTCCTGTGTCAGGCCTTAGGACTGGCGCTGGATGCAGGTCTGCCTCATCAATACCTTACTAGAAAAAAAATAAAGCAGAACCAAATAGCTTATGTGTCTGCACTTATTGTGTATCAGGCACTCTATTAAGCCCTTTACACAAATTACTCTATGTTGTCATCCCAACAATTATATAAGGAAGTTATTATGTCCATTTTCCACATGAAGAAACAGCCTTCAGAGAGGTCGAAAACATGCCCGAGGTCTTTCAGCTGAGCAAGGATTTGAACACTGGTGTGTGAGGAACACTGCCCACACAGTCAACTTTTATGTCATTCGGCCCCTGTAGAAAAGGATGCCGATCTGATTCCCAGATAAGTGACTTTGCTGAGCGCATCATGTCTGTGGCATAGGCGAATTAGGACAGTCAAAGCCGCCTTCATGGACTCCGGCTGTCACATCATGTTTGTGCTCTGGCAATAGAAGCTAAAATCGCTCTCAGACTTTTCTAAGTGTTTTTCTAAAACTAAAACTGAAAATTTGTTGGGAAAAAATAAAGCAGCTTTTCATCACTTTTCTTCCAAAGCTACATTCCATAGTCAAGGATAGCCGATATATTTTTCCCTCCCCTACAATCCTTTTGACATTATTAAAGTCAACATAGAATATAATAAAACCTGACTTCTCTCTACCCTTATTTCTAGATTAATTTAGGATGGACAAAATCTGAGAAGCATAAATTTTTAAGGGTTCCAGTTTTGTTCCTAAATTTTTCAAAAACTGCATATTTTATGAATATTTTAGCTATATTTAAAAAAATTCTCCCCCAAGAATAAGACTTGTTATATGCTGAGTTTAACTTATCTTGTAATAAACCTTAGAGATTTTTCTCATACCACTACCAATGCTACAATTCTTAGTCACTTTAACTTATTAGGTTTGCTCTTCATTCCCATGGGGAGCAGACTCATACCAGGGTTATCATAGTCCAAAAATCATGCCCTTAAAAACTATGCTGCCTGTCCACAATTTCTGTTGAGCTATCCATACTGTCTAAAGTTTTCCCATTTTTTTTCTTTTCTAAATTCCCTCTTATTCTGAGTTTTTTTTTAAATCTTATTCACCGCTCATTTAGCCAGAATATATTGAGGACCTACTATATTCCAGGCACAGTATACAAACCCAAAGTCCAGCCTGACAAAGTTAATAGTCGGTAGGTAACACAGACAACTAAGTAATTATAAGACAGTGTGATAAAGGGTAGGAGAGGTGCGATTATATAGGAAGGGGTCCTGATTCCATGGCATCACATCCATCTTCATCTGTAAACTGCATCATGCACTTTGAGTCTCCTAGCTGGTCATCTCAAACTCACAACTCTTACATTATTTCCAGTACTGCATATATTAGGACATCTGCAAATAGCCCAGATTTTTAGTCGTAGTCTACTTTCTTTGTCTAAATTTATTTTCCAGAGCTACTCCAGAGCTACTCCCAGTGAAGGTAGCATGATATCCTTTTTCAGGCAATTAAAATGTCATGTGATTTTACTTCTCTTGTCTAAAATTTTAATGAATAGGCCCTCATCAAAAACATGAACTCATATAAAGCATTTATTTTGAGTTGCTTTTATTATTATTTTTCAAAGTATCTTCTATTGCATTTTTATTAAATTACTTTTAAATAAAGAAAAGCAGAACTAGCCAGTGTGGCTCAGTTGGTTGGGTGTCATCCCACAGGCCAAAACATTGCAGGTTTTATTCCTGGTCAGGCCACATGTCTAGGTTTTGGGTTTGGTTCCTAATCAGGGCTTGTATGAGAGGCAACCAGATTCTCTCTGTCATTGATATTTCTCTCTCTCTCTTTCTCCCTCCCTTCTCCTCTCACTGAAATCAACAAGCATGTCCTCAGGTAAGAATTTAAAAAAAGAAGAAGACTAAAAGAAAAGAAAAGCAGAAGAGAAAAGTAAAAGTTACTCATATTCTTACTACTTGAAGATAACCATTATTGATGTTTTGCTCTATATGCTTGCAGAATCTCCTTAAATGAATACATGTAAAAGACCATTAGTAGAGAAAATAAAATCATAGTGTAGGCCTATAAGTTCACATATACCTCTGTTCAAATTTAGATAATATGTCTTGACTGAAAAGTGTTACTGTTTTTTTCAGACCATAAGATGCACCTAGATTTTAGAGGAGGAAAATAGGAAAAACATTTTGAAGCAAAAAATGTGGTAAAATATTTAATAACATAATATTTCACCAATGTACATGTAAAAGAACTCAACAGCAGCATTAACGAACATTATTCCTTTCAAATTTGGGGGGTGTGTGTCTGTTAGTCTGAAAAATATGGTAATTCTAAGATATTTGTTTATAACATAGAAGTCAAAAGAATATATATATTTTTCAAGAATAAGTATTCTGATGAAAAAAGACTTCCCAGATGTATTTTTATAGTTAGGTTGATAAATGGAATTCCTGGACACCACCCACTATGTGCCAATATCAGCCACTTCTGCAGTTGTGACAACCAAAACGTCTCCAAACAACACCAAACATCTGTCGCCTGAGAAGGAGGGAGAGCAGAACTATGAATGAGGAAAGATGACCCTGCACTATGTTTGATACGTGTGCTTAATCACCTGCATGCACTTTACAGAGTAATGTTTTAATTGGGTGTTTAATTTACTTGTTCAATGGTACTTGTTCAATTTTGTTCCAGTTCCCATACCCACCTTCCCTTTGGCAACCATCAACAAGCTCTCTATATCTATGGGTCTGTTTCTATTTTGTTTTATTTATTCACTTGTTTTATTAGTTTAGGTTCTACGTATAAGTGAAATCATACATTACTTGTCTTTCTCTTATTTCCCTTAGCATAATACCTAGGAAGATGCTTCACAGATATTTTAAAGTGAATTTACAAGAGTTGCTAAAACCATTATGTTCTGCATGGTGCAATATGTAGTTTTATCCCTGTGTGGGCCAGTGTGAATGAATCCTGGCCTTTCTCTTTGCACTGCATCTAATTTTTGTCCAGCACTCAATATTGAGTCCTGGGCTGCCTAATATGGCCTCCTAGATATTTCATCAGCTTTCTTATCTGACCATGGCGAAGATGGAACTCCTCGTATCTCTCTCCAAAGTCTTGCTTCTCCCTAATTATTGGTAAAGTCATCATTCTTTTTAGTGTAGCCTTTTCCAGACAGTGAATTTGAACATTTCAAGGATTTCTAAAGGCAAGGTTTGTGTGTAACAGACAAAGGGGATACAAGGTTGGTGATGCACCCATAAAATAAATTCATTACTTTAGTTGCATTGTGACAAATTAAGGGTTCCTAAGTCTATAGACAATATTTTAAAGATTCATTAACCTTTAAAATTAATGTAAAAGGAATATGCAAATGTACAGAGTCATTTAAAGTAAAAACAAGCAGGGATGTTGTAAGCATAAGCACAGGATTTCTCTACTAACACGTGCTATCCTTGTTTAAACCTCGAGGCATTGAGGAAACTATTATTCAATTAAATTGCCATGTTTATTATGTTTTAAAGGATCTTCTATGTCACCAAAAGAAAGGAACTAAAGTTGTTACCATTTTAAAATACTTCCAAAATAAATATATATAAATACAAAATTTCATGAAATACCATTATACTCATTGTTTATTCATGGTCAAAATGTTACTTTACAATTTTTTTTTAAGATTTTATTTTCAGAGAAGAGAAGGAAGGGAGAAAGAGAGGGAGAAACCTTAATGTACAGTTGCCTGTCCCGCATCCCCTACCGGAGACCTGGCCAGAAACCCAGGCATGTGTCCTAGAGTGGGAATCAAACCATTTGGTTCACGGGCTGGTGCTCTATCCACTGAGCCACACCAACCAAGCCTACTTTACAATTCTGATATAATTGTTACTTTATAAGTCTGTCTAAGAATTTTTTTTCCTTCTGTAGTATTTAGAGATCAAATTTTTAAAATTAACAAAAAAATAAGGAGAACTTACCTAAAATAGGAAGTTTTCTACTGTGAGGGTACTAAAATGTGCATCAATAGAAAATCCCAACAGGCCTGTTTCAAACAAAACTTTAGTACTGTTTTTTAATTTTTCCCTAGAAATATTGGGGTGATTATTCCTCCAAAATATATTATGAGTTGGTTAAATTGCTATCTAGTCCTTTTAAAAATTAAAAATAATTACAAATAATTATAGGTAAAGTTCTGAAAATTTGAATTATGGAAGAAAGTGGTAAAGACTTAAAATATTTTTCAACCTAAATATGTATAATTTACTTAACCACAATTGCAAAGAGGAGGAAAATATTACTACATTTTAAAAATACAACCTACAAGGTGATCTAGAATTGGAGAGACAACAAAATTTCAGTCACATTAAAAAAACTGATTTACATATTATTTTTTGTTTGTTTTTTTCACTCCAGAAATCTTAGGACCAAATCTAGTGATTAGTCTTCAGAGTCTTTCGAAGTTTAATCCAAGGACCACGTGAATCGTGATCACCTGGTAAACTTATTAAACACATAAATTCCTACGCAAAGCTAATTATTTAAAACTCTTTAGGACACAGCTATAGTAAAAAGCATAAATCATAAAACAAATGTGGTAATAGAGAACTCAAACTTCTCCCATTGTGACAAATATTGATCAAAACCTTCCCTCTTAAAATCCAGTCATGATGAGGGTGTGAAGAAATTTGGAAAATGTCAAAGAAATTATTAAATGTTGTGAATTAGGTTTCTGCTCTAACCTCAGGTGTTAAAGGCAAAATCAATGTCTGCAATTGTTTGATTTGCAAAAGGTCAAAAGTTTTGCTAGAGCTTTAAAAACTTTCTCTCTCTCATTGCAAAATGATTGTACTACTTTTTACCTCTTTTTAAATTGGTACTGCCTTATGAATTTTTCCCAGAAAAGTAAGGAGGGATTTTGTTTTCAAAGACTAAAAAAATGATGTCTGTTCACTATTCTAGTGTTGTAGTTCCCAAAATAGCTTCTAGCCTTCCCTGCCCCAAAATATTTCCCCTGCAGGCTGCCCCACCTTGGAGCCTGGTATGCCTTCAAATAAATCTTTTCTTTAGACTAAGGCATTTTTGCAGCTGAGGCATTTTGTTCTTGACCATCACTTAGGAGTGTCAAATTTCAGTGTGGCTTAACAGGGTTTCTCAAACCTTCACATGTATAGGAATCACCTAAGTATCTTGTTAAAGTCCAGATTCACTTTCAGCAGATCAAGTCGGAGCCCCAAACACGCATTTCTTGCTCCTCCGCAGGTGAGGCTGATACTGCTCCACCGCCCACCCTAGTGTTCATTAACTTCTTAGCAAACAGTTTACTACCAACAGCTTCTATCAGAGAAGAGATCCCCACAGGGTCCAAAATAAGGCTGCAATATTCTATTTCATTAAAGAGGGCTGATAAATGTCCTAATTGGAGACAGGAGAATAGGCCTGTCCTAAAGGGGCTGCTCTGGAATCTTTATGAGGGCCATGGATTCCTGGAAGAGAGGTAGCATAGTCCCTGCCAAAAAACAGGAGTGAAGGGGGAAGTTGGAGGTCACAAAACATTAATTTCACTGACAACACAATTTCCCAGTCTTGTCATCATTCAGAGACATGAGATACAGGCTAGCAACGGGAACACCAGCAAAATTACAGTAGACTCAGCTATTGTCTTTATTATCTCTGAAGTAAACAAACTTTTTTAAAGACTTAACACAACCCAAAGAGCTTTCTTTTTGTATTTTTTACCTGGGGTTTTTCAAGCTTAATTATTCAATGATGCTAACCTCATTAATATTAATGATTGAACAAAATTTTAAGCTTAATAATCATGACTTGTATGGTAATTTTCATTTCCTTACTTGCCAATCCAAATGGTTATTTGATTGTCCAGTTGGAACAATGTGTATTTTATCTGGCAGTGATTGGCTTTGACAGTGTGTGCTAAAGATTATCTATGTATCCTCTTAGCTACAGAAAATACACTTTGTCATCATTCTATGCTGAATAACTAAGTGTAAATACATTTTATTACCTGGAATAACAATTGAAATGTGACTAACATCTATGAGAATAAAAATTAAATTGTACAATTCTATGATTTCTTAATGGCTATTGAAATTATATCACTTAAACCACTACATTATTCAATATAATAACAAGACTAAGTCCACTTATTTTTGTATAATTATCCTATCCCTCCACATCATTTTGTCTTTGAAACTCAGAACTCAACTTTATCAGATACACCTAATCATTTATAGTGACAATGCCAAATAAAAGATGTCTGTGCTAAGAACTTAATCCCTAGATGGTAAAACAAAACATAGAAAACAAAACAAACAAACACACAAATGTGTGAAATTCCTATCTATCTTGTTTTAAGTACTTAGAATAAAGATAATAAAATGTTAAAAACATTATTCTTCTCCAAGTTTTAAAGTGGTGAATTCTCTTCTGTATTAATAATCTTTCTTTCATTATGTCAACCTGCTGTAAAATCAATAAATAAGATGCATTAGTATGCACTGACAAGAATAGATCGTTTATACTGAATTCCTTTCCAGTAGAAAGCAGTGGAGAGAGAAGGGGCATGATGAAGGAGCACCGTACCTAAAGTACCGTGGAAATGACCAGAAGATTTGAAAACACTCCATCAACCATAAGAGAATCATCCTCTGTTGCTTCTTCAGAGCTACACGAATCCTTAGGTTCTGCAGATAGTCTTGCATGTAGCAACCCTTAAAACATTGATTAGAAGTAAAGTTATGGGCTCAGATGAGCCTCCCAGTCAATAATATTACAGAGGCAGCCTTATTGATTCTTTAGTAATTTGACCAGTTCAAGTGTAATCATCTATTTACTCAAGCTGTTCCATACTTTTCCGCTGTGTAGGTGGAGACCAAGCAAATGCTAAGAAATGAAGTACAGCTTTCAAAGAATGAGTCTATGTAGATATGGACTTGGCCATGAGCTGAGGT
Source organism: Carollia perspicillata (assembly GCA_004027735.1). Lineage (NCBI taxonomy): Eukaryota > Metazoa > Chordata > Mammalia > Chiroptera > Phyllostomidae > Carollia > Carollia perspicillata. The sequence continues at coordinate 14,327 of PVKM010028751.1, forward strand.
GGGGTGGGTGGGGAACACCAACAGATTGTATCATTATAATATTGTTACCAAGTAATTATATAGATTAAGTCTTTCAGGAGCAAATAATGGCCAATTGATCTTTGTACCAAAGCAAAATAGAGGGTTTTTTAAAAAGATTTTATTTATTTATTTTTAGAGAGAGAGGAAGGGAAGGAGAAAGAGAGTTAGAGACACATTAATGTGTGGTTGCCTCTCATGTGTCCCTCACTGGGGACCTGGCCTGCAACCTAGGCATGTGCCCTGACTGGGAATGGAACCAGTGACCCTTTGCTTCGCAGCCCGCACTCAGTCCACTGAGCTACACAAGCCAGGGTGCAAAATAGGAGGGTGGTTTTTTAATGCAACATCCAAAGTCAGTTTTGAACAATGTGTAAGCTCGACTGAATAACACTGTTATCTTAGGCACCCCATCTCAGTCTTCTCAAAGTCAAAATGGTGATAAAAAACAATTCCTATCTCATAATATCTGAAAACCAAATAGGATAATTCCTGAAAAGTATATCACACATAATGCCCGGATTATGTAAACTCACTTTTGGGTCTTAGCTATTATTGTATTCCCCCAACTTTAAGCAACTGTTGCTTGTAAAACACATCAATTTAATAAAAGACATTCAAGGAAATATACTACCTCAAATACATACAGACTTATAAAATATCTTATAACATCAGAAAATGATTCTGATTAAAATGTCTTAGAATAAAAGAAATTTGCAATTATAATTGGAGTACCCACCTCTGTTTTAATAAAAGTTTTTCAAAGGGTCATTTAAAAAAGTGAGGGTATGCACGTTTGTGTACTTATTTATATGCATATTAATTACAAAAAATTAGTTCATGTTTAATATGAAACAAGAGTTGCAATATTAAACAATGAGTCTGTGTCTCAGAGAATAAAAAAGGAAAATATCTAATGCCACTGTTCTAAGACACACATACTGAGCTCTCACTCACTACTATTGTGTTGATAGTTTTCAATTGCTCAGATTCAATTCTTGATTTTAATTTGTCACAGCACACTCTTTTCATTTGTTGGTTGACACATCTGTTGTTTTAAACCTCTTCATTCAGTCTACACAAAGGTTCTGTAGAGCGTAAGACCCAGGAAATGTAAATTTTTATACATTATAAAATATCTCTACATTCTTCCAATATCTCTACATACCTCTACATTCTTCTAAGAATTGGGGGGCGGGCAAATACTTGTTTGTCATACTAAAACTCCAGAGCTGCTCCATGGTAGATAGTTGCATTTATAGTAGATGGAGGGCTTCTTGTGTTTACTTATTTAGCAAGGGAGTACAAGTTCAGAACTACAAAAACTGCAAATATGACTTAGAAATGGGAATATCTTTTCTGCAAGGTAAGATAGTACAGTAGGCGTTCTAAAAGACATGAAAGCTACATACAATGAGATCTGTTCAGAAAAAGTCTAGCCATTGTTAATATAACAAGAATAGTTTGTGTGACATTGATATAACTTGGCAGCAAAGGACAGTGGAGTGGAATGCACATGTGTAAACAATGACAACTTCCCTGTACTAGTCAATGGGGGCAGTAGAAGCCACTGAGTGAGTGAGCATATGCACTGTGTGGTCATCTCATTCAAAATGACTGAGCAAATAGATCAAAGAATCTGCCTCAAATTTCACGTTAAGCTTGAACGTTCCTCAATGGAAACTATTCAGATGATTCAGAAGGCTTTTGGGAATAATGCAATGAGTGCAGCACAAATAAAAGTGTGGCACAAATGTTTCAAAGTTGGTTGAGAATCTGTTTGAAGGGGATCCAGGTTCTGGAAGGCCTGCAACAGAACACCTGAGTATGTTGAATGTGTACTGGCTACAATCAACAAAGACGAGCAGCTGACAGTGCAAGAACTAGAAGCTGATGTGGGGATTCCCAAAACTACTGTGTCTGAGATTTTGATGCTGGCTCTTGACGCGAAATGTAAAATGTGTCAATACTGATTCCAGTGAAAGATTTTGCAGAGTGTTTTGAATGGTGGAAGATATGCTGGGAGAACTGTGTGAGGTCCAAGGTACTTCCTTTGAAGGAGGCTGAGGTGTCATTGTCCTATGTACAATGTTTCTTATATCTTGTATTATCTTCCAAAAAGGTCTCTATTTTTTCATACTACTTGACTGGATACTTTCTGGACAGATCTCGTACGCATCTGGCCCTAGAAAATTAATTCAACCATCTACTTTCTTTTTATTCAGCATCCCAGTAAAGGAAAACCAACTGTGAAGATAACTGAAGTAAATAGAGACTTAGATAATAGTGTTGGAGCCTTCATCTATTTTTTAAAAATCCATGTATAAAAAAACCCACCACATATCTAGGATAAATCTAAAATGATAAAACTGTTCATGAAGGAGCATTCTCTCCTTCATTTCTCTACACCAACAAACATTACTACTGTCTCTCTCTCCCTGGCCTCTGCACAACGAGTTGCATCAGAACACAAACTATTTTACCAACTAGGGATAGAAAAGTCTACAGTAGGATTAGGAATCACAAAAGGTGAATCAAAGGTGAAAACAAAACCAAACAACACATCAAGTATCCTTTGACGTCACATTAAAGAAAATGCTCAGATGATGATAAATGTGTATAAGAAATAAGTTATTTCTCACTTATTAACAATAGATTTTTTATGCCAAAGCTAACACCAAGTGTGCAACTGAAAAGTAAATAGAATGACATTTTTTCCACACTATTATCATATATCTTTATAATGCCATTATTCCAAATGGTAAACATTGGTGAGTCAAACCACCTCCAGGCTGAGGCACTGTGTTATAGAAAGAAGCTGTGCCCTGGCTGGTGTGGCTCAGTGGATTGAGTGCTGGACTGCGAACCAAAGGGTAAGTGGTTCGATTCCCAGTCAAGGCACATGCTTGGGTTGCAGGCCAGGTCTCCAGTAGGGGGCCCAGAAGAAACAACCACACATTGATATTTCTTTCCCTCTCTCTCTCCCTTCCTCTCTCTAAAAATAAATACATAAAATCTTTTTTAAAAAGAGCCGTGTGGTAAAAGATTATATACATGGACAGCTTTTGAGGCATAAACCTGTGCAGTCACAGGGGACGCAGCAATCAGAACAGCTGCATGCTTACTTAGTTTAATGCTCTGCTGTTGCTGTCTTGAAATTTTAATAATTTTAAAACTTGTACTTGAATTTTATGAGACAATGAAACATGAGCCTGAGTAAAGGAGATGTGTGTCATATGTGTATCCACGATTCCCTGTTGCTCTACTCCCACATGGCATTTGGCATGTCTCCTGCACATGGAATTCTGGTCTTCCCATGGTAATTGCATGTTCAGTGACTCTCAACGTGAGTACAAGTAGGTGTATTACATTGTGACTCAATAAGCAGGGGCACTGACAGCCCTGCAAGGCTTTTCATTTGAATTTCCTTAAAATGCAGATAGAAAGCATTTTAAGAACCATGAATGACTAAGGAACCCTATCATATCTTTACTTAATTGTGTTACTTCCTTCTATTGGCCAACTATTTATGTTGAAAATTATGGCACAGAAATGCAGGCTAAACAGGATGAGCATAGTTTCTTTTCTTTTCACGGCTCCTTACTAATCAGTGAGGTGAAGGTAGAGAGTGTTGCTTTAACAACCTCTCATAGGCTGATGAGTTTCAAATCTGTCGGCCCAGAAAGCACTCTTGTTTATGCTCTCAGTTATATATTCAACTACACTCTGGACATCTCTCTTGCACCCCCTACATACTCCTTAAGATTGTTAGATCT
>PVKM010028752.1:0-18105 GCA_004027735.1 Carollia perspicillata
GCTCCATAAAAATTAGAGAACACTAGACCTTGGGGATTGATTTATTGTTATCTTGATTGTACAGACGAGGAGGGGGAGGGGGCAGGGGAGGAAGGGGAGGGGAGGAGGGGGCGAGGGAGGAGGGGGAGGCGGAATAAACTTAAAAGTGTGTCCACTAAATACATTGGAGAGCCAGTTATTAAAGAAGAGCACTGTAGCTAAGGATTTGAAGCTTTCAGGTCCATTAACTGGTCATCCCATCCCATGTGTTGAGGTCTATTCTCTAATAATGAAGGTCCTGATTTTGGGGTAGAAAACCACCTTTGGCTGGGAATTTAATGTGCTTTGGGGTTTGTCATTTCCTATAATTAAGTCGTAGGCCCTTGATATATCTCCTTGGGCAAGGGAAACGAAGCTAAAAATAAATAATGGGATGACATGTAATTAAAAGGCTTTTACACAGCAAAAGGAATCATCAACAAAATGAAAAGGGAACCTACTAAATGGGAGAATATATTTGCCATGACGCATGTGATAAGGGGTTTAATTTCCAAAATATATAAAGAACTTATACAACTCAACACCAAGAAGACAACCTGACTGAAAAATGGTCAAAGGACCTGCATAGACACTTTACCAAGGAGGACATACCAAGGGCCCAAAGACATATGAAAACATACTCAACATCACTAATCATCAGAAAGATGCAAGCTAAAACCACAATGAGATATCACCTCCCGTCTGTCAGAATGGCTATCAGCAATAAACAACAAATGCTGATGAGGATGTGGAGAAAAGGGAACCCTAGTGCACTGTTGGTGGGAATGCAGACTGGTGCAGCCATTGTGGAAAACGGTATGGAGTTTCCTCAGAAAACTAAAAATAACCCAGGAATCCTATTTCTGGGAATATATCCAAAGAAACCTGAAACACTCACTTGTAAGACTATAGTACCCCTATGTTCATTGCAGCATTATCTGCAATAGCCAAGATTGGAAACAACCCAAGTGTCCACCAGTAGGTGAATGGATTAAAAAGTTGTGGTACATTTTCACAATGGAATACTACTTGACCACAAAACAGAAAAAAATTTATGGAACTGGAGATTATTATGCTAAGTGAAGTATGCCAGTAAGAAAAAGACAAATACCATATGATCTCAATTATATGTGGAATCTAATGAACAAAATAAACTGATGAACAAAATAGAAACAGAGGCATAGATACAAGGAACAGACCGACAGCTGTCAGAGGGGAGGGGTGTTGGGGGGACTGGATAAAAGAAGGTGAAGTGATTAAGCAAATAAACACTTATACGAATATATAACACAGATGCAGACAATTGTGTAGTGATAGCCAGAGGGAAAGGGGAGGAGGGGGCGGTAGAGGTGGGCAAAGCAGGGATAAATGTGGATGAAAAGAGGCTTTGCTTAGGGCAATGGGCAAATTAAAAAATCTTTTCCCAGAGTGTTGAGTTTAAGAACAGCCACCATCTAATTCCAAAGTTCATATAAAATTGATTTGTTCCATACTTCTCAAATGCTTATGCAATATACCAACTAATGCATTTATTTTCACCAGTATGAGGTCTGTCCAAAAGGTATCTAGCCATGTAATATGAAAAATAGAGATATTTACTGATGAAGATACAAGACACAAGAATCATTGTACATAGGACAATGACACCTCAGTCCCCTTCAAAGTAGGCACCTTGGGACCTCCAGTTGCCACCAGCTGCCCCATCATATTTTCCTGAATCTCACTGATGGTCTGAAATCACTCCCCTTTCAAAGGTAATTTCAGTTTTAGGAAAAGGTAGAAGTCTTGGAGTACCAAATCTTGCCTGTAGTGGGGCTGAGTCACCTGGGTGATTTGATGTTTTACCAGAAAACTCTGCATGAGATGTGATGCGTGAGCTGCACACTGTCATGATGAAGCTGCCAATCACTGGATGCCCACAGCTGGGGTCTTGTGAATCATTCAAATAGTTTCTGTGGAGGAATGTTCTAGCTTAATGCCAAATTTCATGCAGATTCGTTGCTCTATTCTCTCAGTCATTTTGAATCTGACAGCCACACAGTACACACGTTCAGTCAGCACCATCTACCACCCCCACTGACCAGCACAGTGAAGTCGTCATTGTTCATGCATGCACATTCCAGTCCACTCTCCTTGGCTGCCAGGTTGTATTGATGTTGCACAAACTGTTCTCATCATATTAATAATGGCTGGACTTTTTCTCGACAGACATCATGTACCATCCTGGTTTACCAGCAACAAAAGTTTTCACAGTTGCATCACTCTGTAGTGTGAGGGACACACCACATACCACCAGCATTGATGTCCTCACTGCCTGTCAGCGAGCATGTGGTTCTTCTCCAAATCTCATTTGCATCTGTTCTCTCAGTGCCACTCTTGACACCATCTCAGGTTGGGTTCCCTGGGAAGCAGACTACGAGACAGAGCTCATCATGCAGCACATCGAATAAGGAGTGCTCTTGAAATCGACACCTGTAGAAAAGAAGGAATGGAGACAGAACTGGGCAGGAAAAATAAGTCGAGCTCTGGTATACTCTCAAGGAAAGCTTCAGCCAACCCCATGGAAAGTTCTGGAACTTGGGTGGCCTTTCATATTGTCCCAATTTGGGGTCTGACCCTCCTGCACTGATCAATCTTTGCAAATGAGAAGTGGGAGTGAGCTTGTGTAATTTTCTTGGCTCTAGGCAATCTTTAACAAGGGCTGATGGCTGAGAACTGTCTTCCTTCAATACTCCCAGTAGTCTTCATTCCTGAAGGTGGATCTGGGTGGCAAGGCACCTACTATGTGCCAAGCACTATTCTAGATGCTTGGGGGTATGAACAATAAACAAATTAATAAGAAACTATGAATGTCAGATGGTGATGAGTATTACAGGAAAAAACAAAGCAGCGTCACTCCAACCACATAACATCTATGATGTTCTTCCAACCCAGTCTGTGTGTTTCCAATCCAGGATCTTCACTGTTGTCTGCCGAGAATGCTCTCCTTCCCACAGCTTAAGGCCTCACTCCCTTTAGGTCTTGGCCCAAATCTTATCTTCTGAATAAGCCATTGTCTGACATTCTATAGACAATTGTAGTGTTTCTCCAACACACACCCATCCCAGAATTCTCAACCTCCCCTTCCTCACCTGGCAGTGTTTTTTCTGTTCTCCCGAAAAACCTGTACTCTGCTCTCCTAACTACCTACAGCCCTGAGCATCCTTGTTGGGGCCTTGCTAAAATACTTCTTTTATTTCCCTTTGATTCCCCTAAACAAATCAAACATTGCAGCAGTACAGAATGGGAGACGTTACTCTGCTCAGTTCCCCCGTTCCCACTCCTGCCCCATCCTACCCGACCCTCACCATCAAGTGATAAAGTAATTTTTCTCAACACAGGAAATCAATTGGGAAAGAAACTAATACAGAACTGATTGAAGCAGATCAGGAGGAAATGATTTTAAATGGCTGCTGCGCAGTGTGTACAGGATGGGTTTCCTGTGAGGCAGTTTGGCTTCTGTCTTCCGCAGGAACCCCACTTTCCCTGGCAAAATCCTCCTGGTTAGGTCAGGTCTTATTTCTGAGTGCTCCTTGACTAAAGCAGGTGTTTGCTTAGTGCTTGCCCCTCCTGGATCCCTGGCTGGATTCAAATGCTTTCACACTTGAAAAGGATCTCCTTAAATCCCTTTCAATCTGCTTTTCCCTGATAGATTAGTGGTAGCCTGAGCTCAGGCTCTGGAACATGGGGTGCAGGTGAAGTTTAAGCACAGCCTTACAGTTTGAGTCTCAGTGTAAGTTCAAAGCAAACAAAATATTTCAGATCTGAGGGAAAGAGGGATCCTGTGCTTTCTCAGTTGTGCAGTAGTGTGCATCACAGTTTTCTGTCAGGGAAACATGGGCATTTCCAGCATGCAACTAAAGCCTGGTCATTTACAAGGGTTAGGTAGATGATGCCCTTTCTAGAATGTCTATTCTCATTCTATTTCACTTTCTACTTCCTTTTCCCGGACAGCCCCCTACCAGGCCCCTTCCAATCCGCCACCCTCCATGCTCCAATTCACAAATTAAAGCATTTCTGCTGGGAACTATATATTCCACTGGATGACAGGGGTTCACTGCAGGAGTTCATGTAGCTGAAATGTCCAGATGGTTATCATAATTCTTCATTTTGCTTTGCAGTGTGTCTGGCTATCTTTTCTCATTTTGTCCATCATCAAAACATTTTGAGTCATCCTCTCCAAAGAATAGAAAGTCAAACCTTCAAGTAAGGTATTCCAAACCAAAGTTAGGAACTACATTTGAATTCAGAAAGCAAGCTTTCTAGAAAAAAATACTGACTGAAGTAAAATTAACATGCCTTTAAAATGTTTGCTTTTTCTATATGGGTACTTACTTATTAAAGTTCTTGAGCAGACATTTATTGAACACCCACTATGTGCCAGACATTTTTTTTTTCAGCTCTTGGTATATCTCAGTGAACAGAATGAAGATCTGGACACCATAAGAAGGTACATTTTAGATAAGACTGCTTATAATAAACACAAACATAATAAATAGGTACATTACATAGCCTGTTAGAAGTTTCCCTGTGATACAGGCAGCATTCCCATACAACACAGGGATAAAGAGAAGAATGAGAAAACACAGTAAGAAGGATCAGGGGAACAGGAGGCGTTGGCCACCAAGGGTTCATTTGAGTTCGTGCTTACGAATTTAAGGTGAGAATGATCAGCACCGTTGTGTTGTTCCTGGGCCACGATAAGTTACCTGGGTGCAGGTACAGTATAGATTGGATTTAAGCAACATTGTGGTTTTGCGAAGCGAAACAAACATGACAGCAGGAAAATGGGCGAGGAAATGGAAGGTGTGAACACCTGAGAGTGACTGTTGTGGACAGAATTCAGCTGGGTAAAGGGGAACAGGGCAGGATGGAAGTAAGAGGTGGTAAAAAGGTGGTAGAACTGGAGGTCCAAATGGGGCCAAAGGGTCTGAGTCAGAATACGAGGAGAATGACTCCGCCAGTCAGGGGCACGTTGGCCAGAGTGGGAATGAGGTGCTCTCTGAGGTCTGACCTTGGAGTGCATCACTGTAGAAGAGACCAGCTAGGGACCTAAGAACCCAAATTATTGGAAGGATCATTCATTACATTTTGAAACCATCAAGAAACTAAAATCCCAAATGGCAAATTAAGGTAAACAAAGCTGTGGTATAATGAAGTATTATGTAGGTGTTAAAAACAGAATTTAGGAAAAATATTTAAAGACATGAGGAAATGATGAAAGAATGCTAACAGAGGAAAAATCTAAGATACATAATTTTACATGTACTATTATCTCATTACTTATAAAAGTATCTTTATGCATAAAGAAAAGACTAGAAGACAAAACAAAATGTCCATGGGATTTACCTTTATGGGAAATTTATATTTTTATTTGTATAGATTGTAGTTTTTCTAAATTTTCTACAAAAAAACCTCCCTAACTATTAACAAAAAGTAACAAAAGAGAGTACATATTACATCTAATGCATTAAATTTCCTAAGAGCATTTTTCAAAATAAAAAAAATTCGTCGCAGCTCTCAGATTTCCCACTGTCTTCTAGATGACAGTTTACATAGGTTATGTGAAATATGACACAATTTGTGACTAAAGTTTGAGTGTTTTTTCATCTTCAGAGGATTTTTTTACACAATAGATTTTTTTTCAGTCAATTGGGACTCTAGGAATTTGCTTTTCTGTCCAAAAGTTTTATAAATGGATGTTCAAATTTGAAATGATCTTTCCTCCCAGAGAGGACAAATGTCTTTTACAGAAGACATGGGAACACAGTAGCTATATTTCTAAAGCTTTAAGCATCTAGGTCTGGCATGGAGAACCAGCATGGGTATAACTTGGATTACTTCTGTAGAGCTGCTGACAATCAAAGCTAAGTCAGGAGAATGAGGTTTTTCTCTCGAGGGGCTGGGGGGTCTTTGTCTCTTAGTAAGGCATACTGTGACTGGGTGTGTTTAAGTGCAGTTAATTTTAAATTTGCTATTAAGTCTGGCTGAAAGCAAAAGGAAACACACACACATATGCTTTTCTCTCCCCAGAAACAAATAAATGTCCGTTTGCAAATCTAGTGGTTGCCTTAGGTTGTTTTACGTTTACTTACAGGCTTCCCCAAAGAATTTTTTCCTGCCCTATTAAGGGAAACTACAGGGGAGAAGAAAAAGGCCTTCTTTTGACTCTCAGTGGAATAATAGACTTCTACCAGTCCTTGTCTCTAATGCCCTTGGTAGTCGCATGTTGAAAACAGTGGAATAGGTTAGGGAAGATATTCTAAGAAAAGATTTGGGGTGAAACTGTATGTCATTTTGGAAAACATTAATCTCATTCTGATCCAGCCTGAAAAAGAAATCCTGTTTATCATTTTAAAGATTTATTTTATTTTTAATATGTAAGGTTAAAGGGCAAATCTTTTATTTTATTTTTAAAGCCATTTACAGTACAGTTTACAAAAGGAAACTAAAAAAAGGTAATTGAACTTTAGTCATCAAAAGTTTGTGTAATCTTCTCTGCAGAAAAGTCTCTGGTGGAAATTATGACGGGGAAAAACATTCTCTAAAAGCTGAAAAATATCAGTTTTATACATAAAATGTCATAAGTCTTGAAGGTCTGGAATCACATTGCTGTTCCCTTGTAAAAGCATTGGTACCCTTATCCAAACACCTGGTGCTGACTGACAGGCTGGCCAGGCTAGGTGATGGGGATGGTTGACTGTAAAAGATTGCCTGTATCTCATTTTGTCATTGTCTCCATCCTAATCACAAAGCCAAGGCAAGGGGGGGAAAAACTCCTATTTCTACGTTCACCTTGACGTAGATCTTCCACTGAAAAATGTAAGCTTTAAGTGTCTCATGATAGTTTCACTTTTTCCATTCTACTTTTGTGGTAGTATAAGCAGCCTGAAGAAAGATGAACAACCTAAAAGGCAATCTGGAGACTCAGAAGGCATGTGACTTATCCAAGGTCATGAGGCTGAGTAGCAACTCCTAAATGAAGACCCCAAAGTGGGTTTTCTTGTGTGTGTGTGTGTGTAACTACAGTACAGATTCTCTCCCTCACATACACACAGAAATGCACACACAGCTTCAAAATCTTCAAATAGCTCTATAGTAAAGGTTAAAAGAAGCAAAAACTAAAAACTTGGCTCTAGTTACTGCTCAACCATTTATCTACCATAAACTGAAGTTTCTTCCTATTTAAATATAACATTTCAATTGCCAAAGTTCAGACACTTTGTATTCTGAACAAACTAAATGCCCAAATACTTCAAAATCATGTGTTAACTAGAAAAACTTGTCTTTGGTGTATTAACATTGAATTTTTCATTTTATTCCTTTGCAAGTTCATGAAATCTTATTGATTCTAAATGGAATAAGAACTTGGTTGTGCAAAATAGCCAAGAAATTTTGGCCTGCATTGTTCTAAGTGAAAGTTGCTACAACCAAGGTGATTTTGGCAAAAATATAATTTTTAAATTAAAAGAATTATATAATTATATAAAGAAGCTATTTATGTTGCAACTGAAGTCAATAACAGTAATGAAAGTCAATAACCATAAAAATATGGACTAAGTGATTATTATGTTCCAGACACTGTCCCTCACATTTTATACACGTTGTCTCATTTAGTTCTTCCAACAATCCTTGTGGAGGGCTACTGCTCCTATGTTCATTTTATAGATGGGGGACTGAAAAAACTACCGAATTTGTCAAGTTAACAACCCACCAAGTTGCAGAGCTGAGATTGGAACCAGGCAGTCTTAACCACTGCTTCAACCAGATAGAATAGAACAGTTATGACTCATAATTAGAAAAGTATGCTTTTGTGTGAATTCAGTTCTCAGTTAAGTGGGTTACATTTAACTGATGGCTGATTCTATGATTAGCACCATACATGCTTTGGAAATGTTTGTCAAGCGTGGAAAAGTAAAATATCTTCGTGTGCTCCTTGGTACCCAAGACTAATTTCCAAAAATTCCACTAACTTGTTAAGATAGCAAAAATGAAAAAATTAATTACATGATCAAACCATTAGGTTAAGAGTCTACACAAGCATGACCTGCAAATTTTCCAAACTGATGGTAGAGATTAATGGGTTGATGGACTTTAACCATCGCATAAAACAACCCAACATGCCCTTGTAAATCATTGCTGAACTCATTACTCATTACAGTTTGTAGTTCTCATTATCACGCTGCATGCAAAATCTTGACTAGATTTGCCTGACACCCAAACCAACTCCTACAGCTCACACAGCACACTTCTCTGGTGTGTTGGCCCACTGCAGGTGTTTCTCTATCACCACGAATAATTACATCAAACAAAGACAAGAAATGTTCTAAAGATGACAAAAACCACACATCTGAAATCTGGTTTTTCTACCTCTTGAGAAACTAAAATCTACAAGTATAGGGGCTTTGGTGCCCATGTCTTGGGGCCATTCCAGGTTTATAAAGAAAGATCTTTTCTTTGCAAGCCCAAAGACTTCAATAATACAGGAAATTAAACTATATTTATAAACTGGACACCAGTACGCCAGCACGCTTTCTCAGCTCCCTGAATCTTGCAACAAAAACACTAGCAATCAAACACGTGAGCAAGAAATGACAAGTGTTTTGACAGCTCTAGAATACTTTGAGGTATTTTTAGCATATTTCTGAGTTGTATTAGCTTAACCTGTAATAGAATATAAATGAGCCCATATGGCACAGATGTAATTATATTCCATGGGAGGAATCCCTGTGGTAGGCTGGGGAGGGGGGCCAGAGAGAAGAATACACCGACCCCATGCCCCCCGCCCTCTCCCCCTCACCACGTGTGCCTTCTGGAGGGCATGATTTACACATCATTTGCATTGAGAAGAATACGAAGAAACACAATGCTAACAACACGGCACTAAAAAGGGCAATGGAAAGATTGGGGATCCCTGGGGGTCCTGCTCTCTGTGACTGACATCCAGTCAGGAGCAGAGGCAGCTTCCCCTCGGGATCTCGTGTGATGAAGCGATCTTTGATTATGTGGGCACAGCAATCATAAGGCGTAATTATTATTACTGCAAGAGAATGGGCAATGCATCTCTGGGGAGAGCCTCTGTCACAGACACTTTGCTGGTGCACGCTGGAAGCAAATGTTCTCCCAAGGATCATTTTCATTCCAACCTGATATTTAGCTGAAGCTTCTTTGACTACCAGTCATGAAACATTAAATATAGATTAGAGCCAGAGAGATGTTGAAAGTTGAAATTCACCGGAGGTGCATGCCTGTGTCCTTGAGAAACAAACCCGAATGCTGTCCAGATGTTACAGCAGCAAGGCAGAAGGTCCCAAGCTGCAAAGAGGCCACAGCACAGGGGAGAGGGGGATGTTCAGCATTCCTCGGGCCTGCTGTTTGGTTTATTTGTACTGCACTGATTTAGCAGAGGATCCTAACAGGCTGTTAGTGGTAGATGGTGCAAAGTGTTCACTCTTCCGAAAGAATGAAGAAATGCTTTTGTGCCAGGAAAGGGAGTAATTCAAAGCTCATAATTGATTTTCTACAGTTTCAAATCATGATAAGACTAAGGCGTAGCAACAGAAACATATGTTAACAGTTTTGTCCGTGCCTCTCAATGAATCCACAATAAAGAGCACCCCCATCACTCGTAGATGGTTAACTTGCTTTGAACATCTCAGTAGATATTAACAGACACTTAAGCTGGAATTTGGAATAAATTGGCCTGCTCCGGAACAGTCGGCAGAAGGGCAGCTGTGCTGTGCAAACTCATCCTCCAGGTGTGTGATGGGAGCACCTCTTCCCTTGCCTCAATGAATTTCGAGTGCTGCCTTTCCATGTGAGGGTCTCCTCACTCCCCCCAAACCCCCTACCTTACCTGCTCTTGCAGAACACGAATAGAAGTAGGCCCTTCTGGTATAAGGTAGAAACATGTAACTGGTGTCATTCAGGGAAGACTCTTACTTCCTAGAAATCCCAGTAAACCAGCAATATTACACGAGTTGCTCTAGAGGCAGGAAATGGAGTTAGAAGCAAGAAGACTGGCAGCATTGAGACCCAGGAAGTCCTCAAAATTGAGGGCTGACGGTGCTGGCTTGGATGAACAAAGAATATTTCATTCCTACAGTCTTTTAGAAATAGGAGGGACTGGTTAGTTCCTTAGGTCTTTCTGGAAACAAAGAGTTGAATTAGATGACATACTGATCCTCCCCATTTCAACTCTAAGATTTTACCTTTCTATCAAACTAGCTCCCGGGATTTCTGAATCTCTACCCCACCCAAAACAAGGGGGGACCAAAAGCTTTGTCAAAAGTTGCTGTAGTGATTGGGGGTCTCTCATGATTGTGCTTCAGGGCCTAAGGTGATCATTAAGAGTCAGCAAGGCAAGCGCCCCCAGGTATTAGAAAGCAGGGAGATACAGAGAGGACTCTTTTAAACATTCCTCCTCTAGCTCAAGATTTAGGGCCCTTCTGCAATGCCAATTCTTGTGCTTCTACTGATGGTGAAAATAGATTTGTACTGAATAACCTTGAGGTCATGTTAAACAAATACAATGCACCAAAAAGGTGGGGAGAGCCAATCTCTACCAGTTTTCATCAATCTTTGTTCCGCTTATATAAGAACTCTGCTAACGGCATAAAACTAACTTCAAAAAATATTGCCATACTCCATCACTGGATAGCCCTTCCTATAACAGTCTTATGGTAAGGGCAGTAAGGGCAAGGGATGGAATGGGAAATATTTGCCCGGAGAGGACCCCCTTTAGTTGGATGTTTTGGGGTTGAAGGTAAGGGGTGCTAAGGAGGGCATTCCTACTGTTAAAACGGCACAAGGAAAAGCACAGAGATTTAGAATTACAAGTTATAAGGGAGCTGCAAATAGCCTGCTTTGGCTAGAAGGCAGCATGTAAGTGTGGAGGTTACAATGAGAAGCTGGACAGAGAGACAGTGACCATCCTCAGGAGTCTTCCTGCCACTGAGGGTTTTGAGTGGGTTGGGAAAGAATTGCCCAGAGGGTGTAAGATCACTTTGACGGTGTTGCTGGGGTCGAGCTGAGTGAGAAAAGGTGAGTTCCTGAACTATAGCAGTAACTGTGGATGGAGGAGGAAGGATAGGAGAGTAGCCAAGGTGGTGGAATCTACTGGACGCAGCGGATTTTAGAATGTGAGGAATGAGGGAAAGGAGGAGTCTAGGATGATTTGTAGGTAGAGTGAGCAAATAATCTCCCATTCATTTAAGCTTGGACTCCAAATGGATGAGTGGATTACTCAAGTGGTCGTTTGTGTTATCGTGCCCTCCGTGGCCAGTAAAAGGAGGTGCGTGGAGGAAGGAGTGGGGAATGGGCACCTGGGCGGGGAGCCTCTGGGCTGTGACAGAGGAGGACAGACGAGAGCAGTCACTGACAGAGCCTTTGGGAGGGTAATGTGACAAAATGAACTAAAAGTCTTCAAAATTACACGTTTGAGCCAACAAATTACACTTACAGGAGTCTATCCTAAGGAAATGACACAAACTACTTAAACTCTGTACAAATGCTAAGCTGCAACATTATTATAGTGAGGAAAACATTCTAAATGATCGATAATCAGGGTATAGTCATGTAATTGTTCTAGAAGTAGTCCTTGATATAGTTACATAAGAGAACACTATATGAAACATAAAAATTGGAAAGGAGGAGGCAAAATATTCATTCTTCACAAATGAGATGGATGTCTTTTCAGAAAACCCCAAGAGAATCAACTAAAAACTGCTGTAAATAATAAGAAAGTGCAATAAAATGACATTGTAAGATTTGTATAATAAATATTCATAGCTTGAGTTAGAAAATGGAATGAAAAAATCTCATTTGCCAAGGGGACATAAAATGGTTGAGAAAAATTAAAAGATATATCCTTATTGAAAAAAAATTAAAGAGCCTATTTGGGGGGAAAATGATCCTACAGTAGCCGATGTCAATTCTCCCTAGAAATTTCATGAGTTTCCCAATGAAGACACTAGTAGGTTTTTTGTTGGTGATAGTGGATGGGGGTGTTTCATGTTATTTTGCTTTTGAATAGGCAAAATGATTGTAAAGTTCATGGGAGGGGGAATGGCATTCAATAATAGTCTGGACTTTTTAAATAAAATTAAAAAGTAATAAAAGGGGCTAGTCTTGTCTGTCATAATAGTTCAGTAAATAAAGCCCTATGCACTGGTAATTAAGTACATGACCTGATCAATGAGAGAGATTGAGAGTCCAGAAATAGAACCAAACACTGGAATTTGGCTTATGATAATAGTCTAGCATTGGCCTGGTCTTAAATTCCAAGGAGATGACGGTCTCTTCAGAAGCAGTTGTACAGTATTTCAAAGTTTGGTAGATTTTGAGTAATTATTTGCCTGTTGGAAAATATTATAATTTGGTTCCATTCTTTACAAAAGACAAGAGTGGGGAGTATATTTGCTTCACTACCACTGTTTTTGACAGTTGATGTACTTAAATAGCTGTATGTATTCCCCACATTTGTATTTATTTGCACACAACCTAAAACCCAGTGAGCAGTGTGTGTGTGACATTTTTGCTCAATGCATGCATTCTTGGGCGCTCAGAGAAACAAAGCCATTGCATTATCATCTTTAACAGAGGGTTTGATAAGTGAGGCATTGAAAACTTCTGGCTAAAATAAGGTTTGGGGATTATTAACGGATTTAATTTCTGCAAGCCAGCCTCATGACACATTACCATGGCTAGCTAAGCATTAACCGGATTTTCTCTCCGTTTCCCATATTGTTGGGCTCAACCTTAACTTGTCAGCTTGGGAAAAATCCCTTAACCCCTGTAAGTCTCAGTTTCTTCCTCTGTCGAATGAAGGGTTAGGCGAATTGATCCCTCAGGGCCTGCTCCCTCAAAGCCTCTGTTATTCTGGGCACAGCCGACTGGGGCCACACTCTGGTGTGCTAAGCCTAAGGTGAAACAAAAGAAGAGGCGTGCCTAGTTAAAAACAGTGCAGACATTTTAGGGAAAGGGCTTACCAGCTAAGAACAGTGGCTGCCAAGCTTTTGGGAGTCTGCAATTCTGTGTTTTTTTAAAAAAGAACACGCATTCCAGTATGTGTACATGCACTTATAAATTGTACAATAAATTACACACATTTATTGCTATACATATGTATGTATATATGTATTAAAGTATATTGTAATGCTGTAGTATGTCCATTTACACATACCTAAGAATATAAACCTGAAAAGCTAATATTTTCTTCCTGTACCCATACAAAATGGATCATCTTTTGAATCCTCTACAACTACTGGTCTAGAGAATAGAACTAGTTTGCTCTTCAATTAGTACATTTAATAAGGAGCAAACTGGCGGATGGAACGCAGAATGTTTTCAATTTAATGGCAAAAAGAAAAAATACTGTTTTTCAGCTTGCCAGATGCCACCAATTAATTTGTGGTTGAGAGGCAGCCAAATATAGTTTAAAAACAATCCTTAAATCTAAAGTCAGAGAACCACGGCTTGAGCGCCCATCAGCAGCGGCTTCTACCCCATCCTCACATCTTAATCATTCATTCCTTTGTTTCTTCATGTGTTAAATAGAGTTAATAGTATATACAGTACAGTGTTATTGTGATAGACTACATATGTTAGATTAGAATATATAAATGGATTATATAATATATATTATTTGTATTGCATATACAAATGTGAAGTATAAAAATTATTATTGCCAAATAAAATGCACAACTAGTATAAATTTCAATCCAATTTAATCTTCTCCAACTGACCTGATTCCTACACACATAACTTAACAGAAGAGTAGCAGGTACTGCATCCTAAGTTTAAAAAGCTGTTAGGAAAAGGAACAGAGCAATTAATTAAATTGAAACCTGAGAATAATCTTGAGCTTCTCGCCTTCGTAATGTGATGTATCCCCAGGTAGACACTAGGTATTTTGATAACAGATCCCTCCTACCTGTTCTGTTCACATCCTGCTCCCTCCACCCCTGGACCTTAGTCACCAGCAGCTGTCCACGGACAGAGCTCCTCCCTGGCAGGGTGGGGCTGCCCCTTCTTGGGCACTGTCCTGTGCTCTGATAACCTCTGTGCCCCATTATCAAATTTACCTGCCAATTGATTCATTCTCTCAGAACTTTGCCATTTCCT
Source organism: Carollia perspicillata (assembly GCA_004027735.1). NCBI lineage: Eukaryota > Metazoa > Chordata > Mammalia > Chiroptera > Phyllostomidae > Carollia > Carollia perspicillata. Next base: position 14,182 of record PVKM010028752.1, read on the forward strand.
CACCAAAAGAACAGTATGCCAGGGCAGATGATATAGATGCCTTTTACCCAGAAAGCATTCCTGTAGGACCTCCAGCCCCCAGGTATTTGCCTGTCCACAGAGAATAGATACTGAATACACAATGTATGATATCAAAAGAATAGGAAACTAATGGTTGAATCATAAACAAGCTCCTGGAGGGTGAGGGTGGGGGAATGCATTTGACTGTAGCTCCCACACCTTTGCCTTTGCCTCTATTGTCACCAGTTTTCTCACACCGCCCTCCGTAACCCCCGCTCATCCTGCTTATTCTATAGCGAAGTTCAGGTTCAAGCCTGGGAACAGGAGGCAAGGACTGCAGCATTCTAAGCAATTGTCCTTCCCAACGATCAGGCTGGACTCAGCAGGAGCCACTGTTACTGCTTCTCGAGCCCAGGGGTGCCCACTAGTGGGCTCCTGCATTGTCCCCCGGTTCTCCTGGATGCCAGCCTCTCTGTCTTGCCACCGAGGACCACTTGCTACGAATCACGTTCTATTTTAAGTGCTGTACCTGTTTTAACTCATGAAATCCTTAAAACAACCCCATGACATTGAAATTGTATGTTAGAATGGCTGACACTATTACTATCCCTGTTTTAAAGATGAAGAAATATTATTTTATTAAACAACTCTTTTTCAGCTTCTACTGTATGCCAGGCACTGTTATAGAGATACTCCTGTAGACAAAACACAAAAATCTGTGCCCTCGTAGTTCTTAGATTATTGGAAGGTTAGTAAAGAGAATTTTTAGAAAGACTCTTGGCAGAGATCTCAAATCAAACCAAATAGTCAGGCTGCCTGCCCTTCTAGGCCTTGCCTTTTGCAGTTGCAGCTGTTTCTCAGCTTTTGTGGAGTGATCAGACCCCGAATCAGTGGAAGAGCAGCCCCTCTGCTGTCAGACATCGACCGCATCAGCTCCAGCACCATGGGCACTTGTGTGGGCACTGGGGAGCTAAGTCGCCAAATGTCATCTCGCTCGAAAAGGCTCTGGGTTGTTCAAGAAAGTCAGCTGGGACAAGGACAGAGGACTGCAGAGTTCATCTGTAAGAGGAAGAGTTCCATTTCAGATGCCAAAACTTTATAAAAGTTATAAAGTCACTTGAAACAAAACAAGTCAGTTTGTAATGGAAACTTCAAGCTACATGTTAGAATTCATTCAAGATTAAACCTCAACTTAGATTTTAAAAAGAAGCCAACTTCTCTTTGTGAATTAGGAACAAAGTAAATGAGGATCTTGATCTCATGGGGACTGTATTTGTAAAGAAATTTTCTCCCATTAGTATCTTGACAGAAGTGATGGAATTGGCCAGCTGTGATGAGAGGCATTGTGTTTCTAAACTTGACCCCCAGGATTTTAATATAAAAACATCCCTTTGGGCCTTCAAAGGCTACTATCCCAGAAGGATCACAAGGCAGAGAGTAAAATCAAATAACAAAAGTGGGGCATATCACAATGGCAGAGACAGTGTGACCATGCTAGGCAAGATAGGACCCTTAGCGCTTGCCAGTGAGTGATGAATAACTGACAGACATAATAATTTTACAGACACAATTTTTAAGACTATAATGTGGGGTCAAGGAGGGGGTTACTAGGGTCAGCGTAACAATGCAACTACTATGCTTCTATCTTTGCCTTGTCATTCTTGTGAGACCTCATTCTCTTTACTTCACTTAGATATGTAAATTTACATATATTTTTCCAATTAAAAAAAAAATAGCTCTGGCTGGTGTGGCTCAGTGGATTGAGTGCTGGCCTGCAAACCAGAAGGTCACTGGTTCAATTCCTGGTCAGGGTGTGTGCCCGAATTCTGTGCTGGGTCCCCAGTTGGGGGCGTATGAGAGGCAGCCAATCGATGTATCTCTTGCACACAGATGTTTCCCTCCATCTCTTTCTCCCTCCCTTCCCCTCTCTCTAAAAGTAAAGAAATAAAAACTTTAATATATACACACACAAACACACACACTTAGGCTAAAGTGTCAAACCTTACTAAACTAACAGATTTGGAAGTGACAATCCTCATGATGTGACTACACATTCCAATTTGTCCAGGATGGTCTCTTTGCATCTGCTGTCTCGGCATCATTATTAGCAGCACACACCATTCATACTCAAAATCATCCCTGATTGGATGAAAATTTCATGCTACCCTATTCATAACCCCCACCCTAGACTTAACCATGGTTAACTCTTTCAGTCCATTTCCAAAATTCACCCTCACCCAGTAATTTCAAGAGCTCTGTAAGTTGTCTCATGTGTTTAGGAATGTGACCCTCACAGCTGCATGATGCTATCACTTTCTTCCTCCTGAGATGTGCTTCAGAAGCTTGTGGCATTTATGGAGCACCTATGAAGGCACCGCTGCACCCCCTCTGCTGCCCCCATTGGCACTGGGCCACTTCCCTTTACTGTCAAAGGCAGACCCTTCCTCCTGCTCTGGTGATGCCGCCATGTGACGGCTCTAAGTAAACCAGATGCACCCAAACAGCCGAAGCTGCCGGTGAGCCAACGCTGTCAGCGCTATGAAGTCACAACGAACTCTCCAATGACATGGGGCGCCCCACTCATGCTGCGCTTTGTGAGTGCTATGGTCTTTTATAGAGTTTAGTGAAAATAGCACTTTTTTAGTGCTCAATCTCGGGCTGCCTTCTTGGTAGGCTTTAGGTATGATTTCACGGTGATCATCCAAGGGCAGTCAGTACCTGTAAATCTCACTTCTGATCCTTCATCACTAGTCCTCTACCAAGCTGGGGGATCTGACTCACCCTAAGGTGAGTTGTTTCCTAGAAGGTGCCTCGGTCCTCACTAGGACAAAATTTTGCCAGTGCTCTGGTTATTTGGACATGCTTGAATCCTCCTGTGATCTCATTTGCTATTTGCAATCGTTTCTTCATCTATTGCTCTCCTTGGTCTCCTTTTCCATTACCTTTTGCTTCATTTGTTTTCTTCCCTCTTCCACATTTTCTCAACAGTTTTCCAAACTCTGTGGTTTTTTTTAAATTTATGTAACATTTATTCATTTCCTTAGTTCTTGTACCTGTTTTTTAATTATTTTTATGGTGGTGGAAGAAAGCTGGGGGAGGGTCTCTCCTGTCAAATGACATCTGTTCAACTGTAAATTTCTAGAGAACAGGACCATGTTATGGCCCAGACTCATCGCCGTGTGAGTGTGAATCCATGAGTGTGAGTGTGAGTGGCTGTGGTTCTGATTCAGAAAATAAAGCTCAGGATTTATAATAAATCCTTCTTATTATTAACTTTTGGGCAGAATATAAATATAGTTACCAAGATATTAAAAATATTGAGTGGGTTCAGGAAATATAGACATATTTTCCTTTTCATGTCTTCCAATAGCTAACTAAAGAGGAAGAAACCAGACCAGAAGAGTATTTTTGTCTCTTCGACATCTGCTAACAGAATTCCTACTTTTCAATAGGACTGCTTGTGTGAATGTATGTTAGGAAGCGAACCATATCTGAAAAACATCAATTTTCGGTAGTTTTCCACTTCTTACATTTTTCTGTCTTGATGTTCCAGAAGTTTCTCTTGTCAGTTAGCCAGTAGCTGGCTACTGCATCCTGATGATATATTCAAACCTAAGAATTCAGTGCAGGGTCAACAGAAAGGCTCTCTCAGACCTGGAGGGAGCTTGCACAGCCTGTCCACATTCCTGCATGCAGCAGCTCAGCATTTCTTAAGGCCCTAGCTTGGTTTGTCAAGGGGACAAGTTAAGATAATTTTAAGCAGCCTTAAATGGCACTGCAGCATTTTGTTTGAAGGAACTGATATTCTGTGCCCATTAGGGATATTTATATCATGGGGATGTCTTAGCAGAGTAGAAATTTAAAAAACCAAATAATACTGAGTTCTCACCACGCTCTCCTTAGACTCACCGCTGCAGGACCTCC
>PVKM010028753.1:0-18128 GCA_004027735.1 Carollia perspicillata
GGGGAGGGGGTGCAGCCCTCTGCCAGCTAGAGTGGGTTCCAGGGTGATCGGCCATAAGAAAGAATTCGTAAAATCCTGTGAAGCCTGCTTTGCTAAGAGTGCTTTCTTTCAGATGATAAGGATCTGAGCAGGAAATGAGTATGTCTCCCAAAGTTTTTGCAACCCTCTTACCTGACGGACACTGACTCAGATTAAGTCCTCAGATTTCTTTGAAATGTTATCTATTGTTTGATCCTTGCCACCTGACATCGATTGATGAGCTTTACCTGTATCCCTGTGTGTTACAAACCTAATAAATACCATTTGAGGTGAGGACTCGAGGCCCTTCTCCTTTGAGAGGCTAGCCACCTTTCCTCCCCAAGCAGATCATGTCTAGGTAGCATTATTTTCATCCGTGGTGGATGAGGGGGCTCTGCGGGTGGAGCCCCCCCCCACACTTGCTCTACCACCTTTGGGGAGGAGAAAATAAGAGTTTCATAACTTTCCTCCCTTCCCGTCATGTGAGTAAAATAACATTTTAATTTTCCCTAAAATTGGAAGCTCATTCTGCTTTTAGGGGACATAACAAGTCATCTAAAAGCAGCGAAATTTTCATTTCGGCTTCCATTAACTTTCTGGCAGAGGGCTGGGACCAGGTACCAGGGGAGATGGAATGAGAAACAGCAACCGTACCTACTCCCGGATTACCGTAGCCCAACACAAGGTGTTTACGTGGATGGGAGGCTGTGGCTGGATCCAAGAGAGGGAAAATAATGCTTCTCGTTTTTATTTGCATGCCCCTCTTGACGTTCTCAAACTTTGTCATTTTGACAGAAATAACACATTAAATGAATGCTATGGTGAAAAAAAGTAGGAAGGGGGATTAAGAGAATGTCAAGAGAGAAGAACAGCTGGAATTGAGTCTCAGCTCACCTCTTCAATGGATTCCTTCGATGGTTCATTCGAGTGTAGTAAGCATGGTTATGCTCTTGAAACACTCTCACTTCATTAATAGAGTACACAAAGGACCAAGGTCATATACAGAAGACCTTTCTTCTATTCAGTTTATCTAATTAAAACTGACGCACCGTACTCACAAACTTTGGCTGGAATGTGGATGAGACCCCTTAGGCAGCACGTGTCCGTCTAACCTCTGCTCTGACATAGTCTTCACCAAGATGTAGAAATGAGTAACACAAGCAGTCATGCGGAGGCTGCAGCATAACCTGAACACAGGAGTAGTATTGCTACAATTTAGGGTCAGTGTATGTCATTGACCCTAAATAGCAATAATTTTGCTACATTGCTATTACTGCTATTGCAATTACAACAATAATTTTGCTATAATTTAAAAACTTGACAATTTCTTGAATTTTCTTGAAAAAATCTTGAAAACTTTTTTCTTGAAATTACAAATTAAATTATAATTTAATGAATTTAAATTCTTTAAATTCAATATATAAGAAATATAATTTAAAATCTTGAAAATTTCTTGAATTTTCTTGAAAATTTTTTTCAAGACTTAAAAATTATAGTTTTAAATTACATAAAACTGCTGCCTCCATGAAAACACAGTTTTTAAGATAAATAAAGTCCACCTTAGTAAAAATGGAAAGGCAGAGAAACCTTTCTGCTACCAAAAGCTGTTGTGTATCTTGACGTTACAACTACTACTTTGCTCTAGATACTTTATAAACTGGTCCACACAGCAACCCTAGTGTGGTTGGTTACCACCCCTTTCTAGAAAGGAAGTAGCAAACTCACTGGGTTAAGTAACTTATGTAAGGTTACACAAATCTGTCGCAGAATTTGGTCTAACCTGGCCTTATCCTACTCCAAATATCTGTCCTCTCCACGGTACTACGGTGTCCCTTCATACTGCCTACAGAACACATGCCTTTTATCTAGAATAGTGAAGTCGTTACAGGGCAAATGTTTCCACTCAAAGACAACTGATAGCCTCTTCTCATAATGTCAGAATGTTAAGAACAATTTAATATTTTTTTTATTTTTTTCAAGATTTATTATCTATTGTGTACCCCCCCAAAATTGATATTTTAAATACCTAAGCCCTAGTTCTTCAGCATATTACTTTATTTGGAGAGAAGGTCTTCATAGCAGTAATCAAGTCACAGTTAAGTCACTGGTTGCACCCTACTCCAATATGACTGGTATTCTTATACAAACAAAAAAATCAGACAGAGAGACATATAGAGGGAAGATGAAAGAAAGACCTGTGGAGAAGACAGCCATCTGTAAGTCAAGGAGAGAAGACTAGAACAGATCCTTCCCTAATAGACCTCAGAAGGAACTGCGTAGATTCTGGGTTTCTAAGGCACCAGAACTATGAGACAATAAATTTCTGTTGTTTAAGCTATCCATTCTTAGTATTCTGTTATGACAGCCCTAGCAAACTATACATTATCTTAAAGATATAAAGTTGTATGTTGATTTGTTTAATCTTCTTGAATGTTAATAATAGATTATTTAGGAATGCAAAATTTCCGTGTGTCTATTTTACTCTAATGTAATTATTGATGCATAAGAGGTGATATGAAATTAAGACAAATTCCAGTTTGTGCAGAAGGAATAAAAGAGTGAGATAAAAAATAGTGATAATTTAAACACTGAAGTTATGGCCATTAAAATCTAAGACCATAAAGCCTGATCCTGTTGTGCGGGCACAGAAATGTAGTGGCAGATTACAGTTAAAGAGTTAAGAATCTGCAGAATGAAAGACTCTCAACAAAAATAGTTTCATTTTAACAAGAAAGATATGTTAGAGTCTATGTGTGTCTCTGTTACATACCTACATAAACATGTATACATATTCGTGTGTACATAAAATATGAGAAACAAATTAAATAGCAAAATCAGGCATTGTTATTTTGCAAATTTTTTAAGACTACGCTGGAAAAATATCTACCTATAAACTTTTAAAAATCAGAGACTGCTTCTACTGTCTATAAAAGCAAAAACTAGAAAAGTGGAGAAATATATGAAACTACTGTTTATACACATTGAGCTAAAACGTGTGGGCCAGTAACCCCAGAGAAAAGAAAAATAAACAAAAGGAACAATGTGGATGCTTTGGATTTCTTCCTGTAGGGAATTTCTGAACCGTTACACAGGAAAGTGATCCCAAACAGAGCCCAGTGGTCTAGTGATTAAGGAAACACAAATCCAAATTTGGGAAGAACAAAGTGACCAGAATTTGGAGAGCCAAATTCCAGAGATGACAAAGCCATGCAGAGAAAGAGGTTCATAAATCTGCATAAAGGTCTCCTGGACTCTGACTGCATCCAATCTATGAATGCAGAGGATGGAATTTGACAGAGCTTTGCAAAGAAAAATGTCAAGAAAAAAATTAGTGCTCACACAGCACTGGGACACATTTGAGTTTCCACCACAGTGAGGAGATCTTGTATAATACATGGCGTATTCAGTAGTGAACCTAGAAAGAGCATGGCTTAGTAGGTCTCTTTCTCGGCTACAGCAGGCCTACAGTAAAAGATACTATAGGCCTGCCCTTATAATCCTTCAAGATAAACCTCAAGAGGAACAAGCAAATTCACAAATAACTGCTGCGGGAAAAATCCAAACTCTTTGATACGATATAAAATTAAAATGTCCAGCATCCAGACAAAAATCAATAGACAGAAAAGTCAATTTCTTTCTTAAGTATGATCAATGAACAATTGAAATTTAAAACTGAAATTAAAAATATATACCACTTAAAATAGAATTTAAAAGCCCTTATGTATAAATTTAGCAAAATATGTACTGAATCTGTACGTAAAAAACTACAAAACCCTACTAAAAAATAATAAAAGACCTAATTACATAGAAACATATTCTATGTTCATAGGTTAAAAGAGTCAATATATATATGGCATAAATTCTTCTGAATTTAATCTATAGTCAATAAAATTCCAATTAAAATCACTGCAAGCTGTTTTGTAAATATCAACAAACTGATTCTAAAATGTATATGAAAAGGCAAAGAACCAAGAAGAGCCAATATAATACCAAAGAACAAAACTGGAGAACTAATCATATTCCACTATTTCAAAATTAATATAAAACTATAGTAATCAACACAGTGTGATATTGGTGAAAAAAATAGAAACATAAATCAGTGGCACTAAATAGAGAGCCCAGAAAGAGACCCATGCACTGCTACACAATTGACTCATTTTTGATAAAGGCAATTCAAGAAAGAAAGAACAGTATTTTTGACCAATGGTATTGGAACAATCAGATATCTCTATACAAAAAACTAAAAAATAAACTAGACACAGACCTTACACCACATATAAAAAAATAACACAAAATTGATTACAGACCTAAATATAAAATATAAAACTATAAAACTTCTAGAGTGGTGAACGCAATATACAGATGATATATTATAGAACTTTACATCTGTAACCTATATAATTTTATTAACCAATGTCACCCCAATAAATTCAATAAAAAGGAAAAATTTCTAGAAAATAGCATAAGAAAAAATTTAAGTGGCCTTAAAGTTGGGGATGATTTTTTATTCAAACCCAAAAGCACAATCTATGAAAGGAAAATTAATAAGCTGAACTTTATTAGAAGATTTCTATCTGGAAAGACACTGTTAAGAGAATGAAAAGACAAGTCACAGACTGGGAGAATATATTTGCAAATCACATATCTGTCAAGAATTTGTATCCGAAATACATAAAAAGCCTTTAAAAGTCAGCAATAAGAAAACAAACCACCCCACTTAAAAATGGAGAAGAGATCTGAGTAGGCACTCAGATACAATATCAGTGTGTTAAAGAGGACACAGGAAGGGCAAATAAGCATACGAAAAGATGTTCAGCATTATCGACCATTAGGGAATTGCAAATTAAAACAATGAGATACCACTCTACCTCCTATTAAAGTAGTTAATACCCAAAAATAAAGCAACACCAATTATTGATAAGACTACAGAGCAACAGGAACTCTCATTCATAGCTGATAGGAATGGATTAAAAAAATGCTAATGGCATCCTGAAAGACGTGTCTACACAAAAATTTGCACATCAATGTTCATGGCAGCTTCATTCATAATCATCAAAACCTGGAAGCAACCACGATGTTCTTCAATAGGTAAACGAATAAACAAACTGTAGTGCATTCATAAATGGAATATTACTCAGCAATAAAAATAAACGAGCTAACAAGCCACACACATGTGCACAAAACCTCAGATACATCCTCATGAAATAATGTTAGGGAGAGTTTAAGTTTCAAAAGAAGTAAAAAAAAACATTGCCTACAAAGAAATGGGCTTATTTTGACATCAGAATTATCAACTATAATGGGTGCTAAAAGGCAAAGCCATCCAGGGGAAATCATTTTGAGACTAATTCTACCAAACGATGAATCAAGGATGAGGGCAAAACAAAGACATTCTCAGGCATTTAAGAACTCAGATATTTTATCTTTCATTTACTGTTTCTTGAAAATTATTTGAGGATACAATCCAACAAAATGATTCAGATATTCAAGAAAGAGGGAGATGGGAATCCAAAACAATGCAACTAACATAAGAATTCAATTCAAAAAAAAAAAAAAAGTCCCAGATAGCTGTGCTCAGAAAGCTATAGATTAGTGAAAATTAGAAGACGAATTCCCCATTCTTTAAGAAAAAAAAAGTTTTCAAAAAGTAAGCAATTTGTATTCATCATATAGTGCGATCCAGCTGGGAAATTTTGAGGACTGGTGTGCTTCTCCTGTTTAAATAGGTATTGTCTAATTTTAATAAAATACATTATTTATATGGTCACTCAGAAAAACCTCAATTCAGAAAAGTTAAAGTTGCTAACACTAGAATATAGCAATCTAAGCAAATTATTCAAAGTTTGGAAGGAATACCAGAAAAGCTAAAATAGAAAATGAGGAGGACTGGGAAGGCCTTTGTTTTTAACCATTTTAAGTTTTATTAATAGTATCTGGTTATTTTATTATAAAAAGTAAGTATTAGTAATAGTAGCACACTGTAAAGAAGGGCCAAAAAACTGAAGAGGGTGACTTTCAGTTCTGTCATGGAAACACAATAGTGACATTGACACTTACATTGACATTGACAATGGTGACATTAAGTGCCACCAGCCCACGTAACCAAGTGGGGTACAAAAAGAGGCATAGGGGTAATGCATAGCACATCACAGAATACTCGTCTTCTACACTGATTCTTTGTTTCCTCGGCGTTCTGGACTAAATGGCCTATCTCTGTCATATAAACCTCCACAGAGACCTCCATCTCGCCAGCTTTCAACAACCATCGAGTGTCGCACACTCCAATCCTTCACCACACACATTTCATTTAAAGAAAGGGCTGTCCACAGTCATATCACCGGCAGGAGTCTACACTGGTATAACCTTTTCAGGGCAGAATCTGGCAGTCCTGCTGGAAATGTAAACTAGGGCTACACTTTGACCTAACCATTTCATTTCCCAGAATCTACCCCATCCAAATGCCCAAAGGTTACTCTATACACAGGTTTTCAACAAAGCTGTTACTGTTTATAACAGAGGGAAAAAAAAAACGACCTTAGTTAAACGCACATTGGTACATGCAGAATATTTTGGTACCATTTAAAAAATAAGATACAGCTACATCGAGTGACACGAACAGGTGATGTATATCCACACACACACACATATTGGGCAATGAGTGGGCCTAAGATGTTTGTAGAAAACAGTTTTTCACCTTGTGCATTTGCTTTTATTTGTATAAGAAGCATTATTGTTTTTACATTTTAAAAAATCAGAGCATGGCTTAACTGTCATATATTTGGGATTTTAAAAAATCCGAAAAGAGAAAAACTCGACATCTTTATGTCAGTTCACTCTCAAATCTAATGGAGCGGGATCATAACACAACTGGCACGTTGCAGCCTAGGATTAAGGAAAAGAGGCTTCACTGGCGGGGTCATTTTTTTAGTGGAATAAGACAAGAAAATGAGGGCACAAAAACAACTCAGGCAGAGCTGAGGGGTGAACCCACGAGCGGCGGGGCTGGCCGGGCAGTCCAGGGACTCAGCGCAGAGAAGGACACCGCGGGTGAAGCAGACCCTGGGAGTCCCGGGGGGGAGAGAACCCGCCCGCGAGGCTGGCGAGACCCGGGTAATGAACTGGAAATGAACTGAGCACTGGGTGTGGGGGAAGGAGATCGGAGGCTCCAAGACCTAAGGGGAGGACACAGCAACAGTCTAGGGACTCGGTGGGGAGCCGGAGTCGCGGCTGGGTGGGGGAGAGTTTGGCCAGCGGAGAGCAGGACGGCTTCCGAAAGTCCACGGACAGGCCGAGCGCCCAGAAGGGGTGCGGCAAGGAACTCTGTGCCCGCCCGGGGCTGGGTGCGGGCCGGGGTCCCCGCTCCGCTCTGGGGCGGGCCACAGCTGCCCGTACCTTCCCAGGAGAGCTCTCCTCCCGGCTCCCGCTTCAGGAACTTGTACCAAAACGTGTCCACGCGGCCCGGCTCCGCCCCGTCCTGCGCCGCCTCCGCGGGCGCCAGCTCCACCTCCCCGAGCCACAGGCCGGGCTCCTGCAGCGCCAGCGCCCCCGCGCCCGCCGCCGTGCCCGCCGGCCTCAGGCGCACCGCCCCGGGCGGCTCCCAGCGCCCCAGCTCCGGCCGCGACCCCACGACCAGAAGCTCGGGCCGGGCCCCGGCCACAGCGGGCGGCACCACTACCCCGAACCGGAACCGCATGGCGGCGGGCGGCGCGACTCCCGGTGCCCCGGGTCTCCGGGCGGCAGACGCGGCTGGAGCGCGACGAGGCCGCGGCGATTGGGCGGCGGCGCTTGGGGCCCGGACTCGAGAGGCCCGGGCACCGGCCGGGACACGTGCGAGGCTGCCCCTTTTTTGGGTTGCATCACGTGGCCCAGGAGCCCGGGCCTCGCCCGGGCCAGGACCTGAGGCCGCGGAAAAGGGTCAGTGGGAGCCACCACCCGCCTGACCCGTGGAATCAGACTGGCGACTTGCAGAAAGAAAAGGGCAATAAAATGGGCTTCGGAAAGAAAACCTCATGAGCCCTGCGGTTTTGCAGTCATCTTTCCAAATGACAGGAGATTACTGCATGAGGTTCCTAAACAAAAAGGGAATGGCATGTAGAAAGCAGCCTCTGTGACAGTGAAGTTGGAGAAGCATCCCGGACGCGGTATCTAGAGAGCCCGGGGCCTTGAACAGGTCTCCGACTGTCTCTGGGCCTCCGGCTCTTCATCTGTAAAATGAGGGCATAAAATAATTATGTTAAAAGACCCTGCCAATCCCAAAGCTTCTCTCGTTGGTTGAAGAGGCATCGTTGAGGACCCAGCGCTGCTGCAAAACCACAGTATTTTTTTTCCCTTACCTACTCCAAATCGATGCCTAAAATAAAACATGATCACTTTCTTTTTTCAAAAAAATCGTACTGTTTTAGTATGTGTAAAATGGATTGTTTCACCTTCCCAAGTACAACAAAAACTCATTCTGTGATTATAAATGCATGACATTCATAACCTTTAAATAGCATAAAATAGAACCTTTTGTTGAACATTGTCTTCCAGTAACAGCACTATTTTTTCAACTTAAAACAATTTTGTGTCAAGAAACAGAGGTTTATAGCTCTTCCATCAAAAGAAGACTATTCACAGGGGAGGCGGGGCTTTATTTTTGGCACTGCTATAAGATAACCAAGTTTATCCCATTTACTTATTTGTTCCTTTTTGATTCTTTAAATTTTGATTCTTTTGTTCTCCTGTTCTTACTTTTGTATATTCACAAACACTTACCAATCTCTTCTTTGAAAACTTGGTCATCGTGAAAGCCAAAATGTCATGTGTTCAGAATATCATAAGTAACACAGAAAGTACAAAAATGTAAACCATACGAACTCAGTACTGTCTGTAGAACAATTAGTAAATGAATAGCACGCTTTACTCTTAAATATTGATATTCCACTCAGTGTTTGCTTGGTTGCTAAGCTGAAAGATAAACACAAAGAAAAATGTGAAGACAGCAAGGCAAGCCAAACATGGCTGATTCATTAGCAAAGCAGACGTGAAATCACAGTGGCATGTGAGTCCATTTATTCAAATTGACCTTACAGAATATTCTTAGACTAATTTTAGGAAATTAAGAGTCAGCTGGCCATGCAAGAACACTAGGAGCTGACAGTCTAGGACTTTCTTGTTGAAAATCTGCTGCCTCTGTTGTGTACTTTCCAGATGGCATTGTTCCCATCATCTGTTCCAAAATGAATACTGTCCATTGTCAACCTAAGTAAAGAAGTAAACTGAGGCAAGCTCAAAATTGTCAAAAACAGGATTTTTTTTTCATGAATAGCAGAGGAATTGCAATACAGGAAATGCAAACTATAGCGAGCTATGGGCCAATCTGTTGAAGATTTGGAATAGGCTGTATTTATGGGCAAGCAATGTAAACAGGGGGGAGTTCAGTTAGAGAGAGTCTATTAAAATCAGAAACAAAAACCAGCTTTGAAAATTTCCCAAGCAGACAAATAGAGCCCAGTCATACAAACAAAACTCAATTCAGCTTATTTTGCAAGGTCAACCAACGTGGGTCATTTCTTGTTTGTGTCTCAAGAAACCATGAGCAAAATTTCCCAAGATTAATATGAGGTAACCACTGACCAACTCCCTTTCGTTTACGAAAAGTCCAATATGATCAGTTTGCTGTAAATTATGAATTTACTGGAAATCAGTCTCTCAGTCCTTACGTTTGGTGTCCCTGTGATTTTCTATTTTATAACCTCCACTTCCATTTTAGGTTAAAATTCTTTCACACTGTTCCATAGATAAAACATCAACAACAAAAGAAAGACAACAATGTATTTGTTTAACAGACATTATTCCTCTTTTTGCATTATAAAGAGGTTGAGTAATTTTAACAGTTGGAAGTACCCCTAAACAAAATCAGTGACATGGATTTATATGTAATACAAATGTGATGGCTACATTGTACGGCCAGTAAAACACAACTACAAAGAAGAGCAAGACCAAAATACAGATTAAAGGACCTATGGCAAAGCTTCAATCATACTGTGACCACAAATCATTTGAATTTGTTAACCATGAAAATTATAACAGCCAATGAGCCCTAATTATGTGACAAGCATGTGGTTTTCATACTCATACTATCTTATATAATTCTCTCACCAATCCTTTGCAGTAACTACTGTTGTTACCCCCATTTTATGTGAAGAAACAGTCACAGAAAGGTCTGGTAAATAGGCCACAACAAGGAAGGGCAGAGCCAGTGCTAAAAGTCATTCATTCAGCCTACAGTTAAAATTTACACAATACGTAAAGTTGCATTACATGTAATGTGCATGACTTGGATTCTGACCAGGAAAATTCAATCATTACAGAACGCACTTAAATCCAGCATGTTTAAATGAGTTATTCTTCATTAGGTTGTAATAAATAATGAACTTCCTGTAATTGTTTCCTGTAACTAACTTCACCCTTAGAAACGATGGCACAGAATCATAAGCAGCGATCCAAATTGATCAATGAGTCCGTAAAGACATAAATGTCTGGCATTTAGAGTACACTTGATGTCAGTTCTAGAAAATGGTCATTCGATGCCTTTCTATGCCTTTCTTGTTGGTGATGGACACACAGATTTAAGAAACCAAGGTGAAGAATTTCTCTAGTTATGAGGCTGCGTTATCCCCGGCTCTTTTTCCTACTTGTGTTCCCCATGTGACCTTTTTTCACATTTCAAAGAATCATGATATTTAGTAAAAAGTACTATTTATGAAATCAATTTGGGGTCGGATTCTTGATAATATAAGGACAAGCTTACTTTAAAGCAAGAATCAGCTCAATAGAATAACATAAATCTGGTAATATTTTTAAACACCAAACCCATTTCTTTCACTAAATTTCTTTTGTATGGTGCTATCTTTTAATAATTATAATATTTCTTGAAGAATGGGTGATAAATTCAAATTTAGAGTTTCAGGATCCGATTCAAATGCTCATTCTTTCAAAGTCCCCTCGGGGAAAGGTTGTACTTAGCTCTCTGGTGGGTGATGTTTGCTGAAGCAATCTTTGACTCATCAGTGTGTTGTCATAAATTTGGCCTCATAATATTGTGTATGTGTACATGTACTCACTGATGTGAGCCACGTTTCACCCAAATACTTAGGGAGCCTTATAACTCTTCATTTATTACTTATCAGAACATATCTGAGAGTTTAATGTATCAATATACCATTTCACATTTTGTACCTTAAAAAATAAAAACAAAAGCAAACAAACAAAACCTTCCAGAGAGAATTTGACTACAGCTTAGCGACTTTTGTACATTGTGGCTGACTTTTCTAGGTTAGAAAATTGTAGGCTAGGCTATTTGAAATCCCTTTGAGAATCTGGAGCAGTAGAAGGAACTGAGCTGTACCAAGGCTTTATCCCAAAATCCCACATGTCTCAACTGTGTAAACAATTCATGTCCTTTTTGGTACGTATAAAAATCTGCCATCTCCGGTGGGGTTTCCGGTGAGTCCACTTCCCACCCCATCCTGACAGAGAGAAGTACGGAATCTTTAGTGTCTCACCAACAGCCACTTTTGGCATGCGTCTTTTTTGTGATTTCTACAATATTAAAAATGTTAATTTTTAAAAGTGCTCCAAGTATTGGGCACTTCCTGTCAAGATGGATGCGTAGGTAGACCTGCTCTG
This sequence comes from Carollia perspicillata, assembly GCA_004027735.1. Taxonomy (NCBI): domain Eukaryota; kingdom Metazoa; phylum Chordata; class Mammalia; order Chiroptera; family Phyllostomidae; genus Carollia; species Carollia perspicillata. The sequence continues at coordinate 11,689 of PVKM010028753.1, forward strand.
CCTCCTTGTGTAACCACAAGAAGGATCACAACTAACCTCAAAACAACACCCAGAACTGCCAGAAAATTGAACTGTACGGAAGCCCAACAACCAAGGATTTAAAGAAGCCATATTCACCCAGATGGGTTGGAGTGGCGGAGACAGGGAGCCAGGGAGCCAGGGCAGAGAGAACACATGGTGAGGTGGTGGCAGCAAGGCAGTGGCAGTGGTGGCCAGAGGAATGGGTGGTCCCCCGTTCAAGTGTGGTGGATAAAAATCAGGAGGGACACCTTGATAGCCAGCAATCCCTGCCCGAGACCAGACTGTACGGCCCAGGGTTCCGGCACCAGGAAAATAAAGCCTTATGACTTATAAAAACCACTGGGGTTTGGGGCAGCAGAATGAATTGTCGGTCTCTCAGGAGAGTACATTTAAATGTCCTGCATAGTCCTAGAACGTATGCAAACCCACCCACTCTGGGAACCCCCACCAGGGCAACAGCTAGAAGGGCACCAGTCACATGCAGGAAGGTGGAGAAATTACTGGAAATGGGGCAAGTGCTGAGCAAGCCTCCAGCAGCCAGGCAGTGGTACTGCAGCTTCTCTGACCCCTCCCCCACACCCAGAACCACAAAGCGGTGAAGCAGGTTGCCCTGCTCTGGCGAACACCTAAGGCTCCACCCCATACAACTTAACAGGTGCACTGGGCCAAAGGGCCAAAGCAGCTCTACCCAATACACAGAAACAAACACAGGGAGGGAGCCAAACTGAGAAGACAAAGAAATATGGGCAAAATGAAAGAACAGAACAAAAACCCCAGAAAGGGAACTAAACGAAGCGAAGATACCCAACCCATCAGATGCCGAGTTCAGGACAGTAATGATAAGGATGCTGAGAGAACTCACCGAGTATGGCAAAAGCATAAGGAAAGAAATGAAGGCTACACTGAGTAAAATAAATAAAAATTGGCAGGGAACCAACAGTGAAGGGAAGAAAGGCAGGATTCAAATCAATGACTTGGAACATGAGAAAGGAATAAACATTCAACCAGAACAGAATGAAGAAACAAGAATTCAAAAAACAAACAACAAAAAAATTAGGAGAGTATAGAAGAAGATTCTGGGACATCTCCAAAAGAGCCAATACCTCAATGATAGAGATGCCAGAAGGAGGAGAGAAAGAGCAAGACACTGAAAACTTATTTTTAAAAAAATGAAAAAAAACTTCCCTGATTTGTTAAGGAAATAGACCTACAAGTCCAGGAGGCACAGAGAGTCTCAAACAAGTTGAACCCAAAAAGGACCACAGCAAGACACATCACAGTTAAAGTGCCAAAAGTTAAAGATAAAGAGAGAATCTTAAAAGCAGCAAGAGAAAAGCAGAGAGTTACCTATGAAGAAATTCCCATAAAACCATCAGCTGATTTCTCAAAAGAAACTTTGCAGGCAAGAAGGGGCTGGAAAGAAGTATTCAAAGTAATGAAGAGCAAGGACCTACCGCCTAGATCACTCTATACATCAAAGCTGTAATTTAGAGTGGAAGGGCAGATAAAATGCTTCCCAGACAAGGTAAAGCTACAGAAGTTCATCATCATCAATCCACTATTACACAAAATATTAAAGGGACTTATTTAAGAAAAAGACCAAAGTGACTATAAACTCACAACTGTCAACAACTGAATCTGAAAAAAACAAAAACAGACTGAGCAAACAACCAAAACAGGATCAGAATCATATATATGCAAATCATTAGGAGGGTTATCAGCTGGGAGGGGGCAGGAGGAAAATGGGGGAAAAGGTACAAGTCATAAGAAGCATAATTGGTAGGTGCAAAATAGACAAGAGAGATGCTAAGAATAGTATAGGAAATGGGGAAGCCAAAGAACTTATATGCACAACCCGTGGACATGAACTAAGGTGGGAAGGGAATATTGGACTGAGGGGGGTGCAGGGTGGAAGGGAATAAAGGGGAAAAATGGGACAACTGTAATGGCATAATCAATAAAATATACTTAAAAAGAATATTAGAGGAAATGGAGAAGACAAAGAACTTACATGCATGGCCCTTGGGCATGAAGTAAGGAGGAAAGGGAATGCTGGAGGGAATGGGGGTACCGGGCAGAGTGGGGCAAAGGGGAAAAAATTGTGACAACTGTAAGAGCATAATCAATAAGTTACACTTTTAAAAAAATGTTCTCAGTATAACATTACCCTGAGGCATATGCCTTTTCAGAAGCGTTGACCTGTGCCCTCCCTCACCCATCCCAACGCAGTGTCAGCCTTTTAACACTCACACGCACCGCCTCCCTGGGTTCAGTGGAGAACCTCTACTCCATGGGTCCATCAAGCCTGGGTTCTGTTAGTCACTGACCTCAGCTGACTTAGTCTAGGGAGAGGAGAGGGCCAAGCCCCGGTGGCCGGACTTCAAGGTTAGAGACGCCAGCTCAGAGCTTCCTTCAGATGTAAAAAGATCCTCCTAGGTCTGCGGTAACAAGTGAATGGCAGGCTAGTTACCATCCTTCTCAGAATGGGGAGAGGGCTTGATCACTCAACCCCTAGGAAAAAAGGAGTGGTGGCTGGAAGAGATGACCTGAGACTCCCAGGGGAACCTTCAAAGAGTTCGATGAAAGGAAAGGAGGTTAGCTGAAAGCAGAGCTGGCCCGTTTACACTTCAATGGAGAATGAAGACTGAGGGGGGTGGGGGGGAGGCGGGAGAGGAGGAGGCAAGCCTGACAGGTGCTTTTAAAGAACTTGAACCCTCCGTAATTTGCCTTTTGCTCATTTTCCCTAACCATTGGATGTGGGTATATTAAAAGTATTTTCCACATAAACTGCCTAGGGTGTTTAGCTCTGAGATGGGGAGAGGAAGGCAGGCCGAAGGCTGGTTGCAAACATCCTTTTACTTCACCATCAGTATGAAGAAGGGGCTCCCAGAGAGGCAGGCGCAGGGCAGTGGTGACTGGGAAGGAGAACCCGCAGTGAAGTCCCGTGGGCCTTCAGTAGGAGCAAAAGGGTAATGCAGAGCTGGGCAAAGACCGTAGGCCTGCCTCGAACCGGGAGTTCTCACTAGCAGCTCAGGGGTTCTCTGGAAATGCAGAAACGCTGTAGGAGGAAGAGGCGTACTCGTAGTTTAAGTAGTGGAACCGGCCACTTATTATTCAAAGATACGTACTTGTTCAAGCATGCAGTACGAATGTTGTCAAGGTATAATTTTCCCAAACGGCTCTCATGTAACTTAACGAGAGAACCAGCAGGATGGCGAAATTGGGTCAAGAAGAATTCGAGATATAATGTGTAGAGACACTGAAAGACTAGTAGGTTACTAGGTTAGATGCAAAACCAACGAATTTCCTACTGGGCCAAAAAATCGTAAACTGTGGGTTTATCTCTTCAGACAGACACAAATCACTCGCATGTGTAACCAATGAACACCTACAAGATTTAATACGTAGCTTTGAGAATAGGCCCTAATCAATAGTAAAATCGTTAAATAAGGCAAGGCATAAGTAATCTTCTTTTTTAGTTCTGTGGTGGTTTGTTAAACAATAATAATTAAATGATACAGTCACCATGGCTACGGAATTGGATGGGCCAAGGAGAGTGGTTACGAGGGAAAACACAGTTTCTCGGTGTTGCCACACCAGTTGTGAAATCAAGCCTCACATGAAGCCCATCCCACCTCTAGACCTGGCATTTAGGAGAGCCTACCCCTTCCCTGGGACCACTGTTCTTTTGCAGAGAGAGTAATCTTACAGATGCTGAGACAATTCTCGAATGGGCCTGGTGCACACTGCTCCAGCCCATAGGACGCGCAGTCACTCTTACACTGTAGTTCTATGTTTTGGATACTTTTTCTTAACAATGTATAAAAACAACAAAAACTTACCATTTGTTCAATGCCTGTCTACCCTGACCTAAGCATTCATTGTACGGGTTTCCTTATCTTCTTTAATTCTCTCCCTATTTCCATTACATAGTTATGATCTCCTTTACACAGAAGAAGGACCTGAGTTTCTGAAACGTTAATTGATTTGCCTAAGGCCATACAGTTAATAAACGCAGAGCCAGGATGTGCGCCCAGGAGTGTCTCACCCAACAGCCTCTCCAGCCAGGGGCTCAGCGTGTGGCCGTGCACCTCAGCACTGCCCAGAACCACTGGGCTGAAGGGGCCCACACTCCACTTGCAAAGCCTTTTACTCTGAGTGCCTTTCTCTTCCCATAAAATGCGTGCTCCTTGGTAAGGCTAGTGAGACAGGGAAAAATCTATATAAAGCCATGCAGGTGGAGAATGCCCAGGGGTGACGTATTTCACTACTCCAAGTCCCACAAAGGCATTATCTAAGCTAAAGCCTGACTCCAAATGTATTTTTTTTTAATTAATGACTGCCAGACACAGTTTGGCAAATCTCAATATTTTTACTCATTGGGACGGGTCCATAGCAGATCACATATATGTACATACATGCATATATACATATGTGTATATAGATATGTGTATATAGATATAGATGTACATATACCTACAGATATGAATATACCAATACATATCTATACACACAAATACAAATGCATCTGTTAATAGACTTAGAGCAGTAGCCTAGACTTTGCAACATCCTCTATGATGGTAGCGACTGCCTTTGGGGGTTGGCCATGGGCAGGATCCTGTGCTCTCTGCTAAGAGCCAGTTCTGCAGGAACTTGAGCAGAAATGTCATGGCCCTCGTGCAGCTCAGGAAACTGAATGACGAGTGAAACAGGAAATAAAAATTATAATGCGTCCTGCCTTGAAGGGAGGCCAGAGAAGGCTGTAATGAGTGAAACCGGTTTCTGAACCTGACGACACATTTCACTTCAACTTCAGCTGGAAATAAGACCAAATGGAGTGAGCTGCGATGCTCTCTACGCCACACCACGCACTCGCACACGTAAGCTTGCACGTTTACAAAGTCACCCTGTGGGGAAGAGAGGGCTAAGGAGAGGGAGGAGCTGCATCGGTGGAGGCTTTGTGGCGATAGGAACTGTTGTTCCCTCTGAGGGAAGTACCAACCGGGACGTAGCACCATTAGTCTGTGATCTTAGAAACCTCTAGTCTGCTCTGTGTCAGAGGGCACAGACTAGCAGACCACACCTGATAGGCATATGTGTACTTTCATTTAAATAGTTGCTGAAAAATAAGAATTGGATAATTTCATACAAATACACACATGTTTGTCCTCTCTTAAAAAACCAGATTTGGCAAGAAGGGGCCACAACCTTCAAAGTCACAGCAGGCTGAAGCTGGAGGTTGCCACTTTGGATGGACTCGAACTCCTGACACTCCAGTCTCCGCCACCGAATTGTCTCCCTGAAATTGAGGCCAAGTGGCTGTTTATCCTGACACTCCAAGAGTTTTCGTTTGTTTGTTAGTTTTTCATAACAGCATTAAAAGAAAATAACAAAGATGTGGAGGTCCCGGAACCCTCATGTATTGTTGCTGAGAATGTGGAACAGTGCAGCCAGTTTGGAAAACAACTGGACAGTTGCTCAAAAGGGTTAAACATAGAGTTACTACATGACCCAGCAATTCCGCTCCTCCATGAGAATTTAAAACATGCCTCCTCATAAAAATTTATACTTGAACATTCAAAGCAGCATTATTTATAATAGCAAAAATTGGAAACAACCCAAGTGTCTGTCCACCGAATGACTGGGTCGATAAAATGCGGTGTGTCCATGCAATGGAACTGTATCTCGCCTGCAAAGGAACAAGGGATCGATCCCTGCTGCAACGTGGCTGAACCTCGCCAACGTGCTAAGTGAAAGAAGCCAGTCATAAAAGAACTCATATTCTTTGATTCCATTTGCATAAAATGTCCAGAACAGGCAAATCTATGAAGACAAAATCTAGACTAGTGTTTGCCTCAGGTTGGAGGGGAGAGGGAAAATGGGGGGCAATGGGGAGTGACTGGTGAAAGGCATGGGGTTGGAAATGACCTAAAAGTGGTTGCAATGGTTGTGTAAATCTGTGACTATACTAACAGCCATTATCACATGCACTTTGAGTGGAAAACAAGTGCATAGTACACAAATCACATATCAAAAAGTGGTTTCAAAACAAAGCAGGTGAACTGTTACACCAGCTTGTGTGACCCCTTTAAGTCATTTGAGTTTGAAACCTCTGCTTTTCAAAAGAAAATGCAAATAAAACCTGATTCCTACGAATGTAGAAGAGAATTTGCTCCTTTTTTACACTAGGGTACTGATTTGCACTTGGCCATTTTGATTCCTAATTGACCTTTTTAGTTTTTTTCAAATCTTTCCAAAAAAGGCAATTAATTCACATCTGACAACAAATAGACAAACTCTTTTGAAGTATGCAGCGTTGGGTGAGGAAACTTGGAACTCACAGTTATGAGATCCTCGCCCACAGGAGTCTACAGAGTCGTTGCTGGAGATGAATACACATGAAAAGTTAGGTTACAGCA
>PVKM010028754.1:7842-18069 GCA_004027735.1 Carollia perspicillata
AGAGAGAGAGAGAGAGAGAGAGAGAGAGAGAGAGAGAGAGAGAGAGAGAGAGAGAGAGAGAGAGAGAGAGAGAGAGAGAGAGAGAGAGAGAGAGAGAGAAACATTGCTTGGTTGCTTCTCATACATGCCCTGACTGGGGATCAAACCTGCAACCTTTTGACGTAAAGGACAGCGCTCTAGCAAACTAAGCCACTCGGCCAGGGTTGTAGTTCTACTCTTAATTCTTTGAGGAACATCAGTACTGTTTTCCATAGAGGCTGTGCCAGTTTGCATTCCCAGCAGCAGTTTACAAGGGTTCCATTTTCCCCACATCCTCTCCAACACTTGTTGGTTTTGTCTCATTGGTAATAGTCATTCTAACAGGTGTAAGGTGGTACCCCATTGTGGGTTGGGTATGCATTTCCGCTACCGCTAGTGAAGTTGAGCATCCCTTTGGTTTTCCAACCTACTCTGCATCCTGGGAGGCTGACCTATATATTAACAGATTTTGTTAATTAGCTCCCATGATTTCTGGCTCTTGGCTGGCTTCAGCTTGTAGGGCGTACCACCGTGAGCTGGGAGGGAGGATGTGGAGGTCGTGGTATTTATTCTCCTAGTTTTCTCCCTGCAATGCCATTGTAGCGTAGCCATTTTCCCTTGAATACAGTTCACATCTCCAGCCCCCTCTCTTTGGGTTTGGGTTTGGGTTAGGGTTAGGTAGCCTAAAGTCTCCAGCTCTTACTAATCCTGGGTTACTAATCCTGCAGTGTCCCTGAGGTTTCTCTCAGTGGTGTGCTGGGGCCAGTGAGCTGGCTGGTACCATCTCTCAAGATCTGATCATGTGCATCTCTTCCAGAGTCCTGGTCTGCAGATTTCACCTTGGCAACCTGAAATCTGCCCTGGTGGGAGTATTTACACCTCAGAAATTGGCCAATGCTCTAAGTCAGAGCCCCCACCACCCCTGTCAGTTTACCAGCACACCACTGACATTTCCTCACCTATGCCATTGCCAATAACACTCCACTAATTACCCATCTGAGTGTGCCGTTACCTTCTCACCAGGCCTCTGTCCGGAGAACCTATTACTTATCCTCTGGATGAAGTACTTTCTCAACCTTTTGTCCAGACCAGTTCCAGTCACGAGGGTGAACTTGGTGAGGGTGTGTGTTCAGTTACTTCATGACCTCAGAAGTCAGGTCAGCCCATAAGTAAACTGGGAGTTTATCAGAGACTCCCAGCTAATACTAGTTCTAAGCACCAATTATAGTTATTGGTTATAATCATGACCTTGGGCAAATTACATAGGCTTTCTCACCTGCATGCCTGGCAGCATGCCAAAGGTTTTGCGAGCATCATCTCCTTTAATCTTCACTATGACTCAGTTCTGAGGGTACTTTTATTATTCCCATTTTACAAGTGTAGAAACTGAGGTTTAAGGAGATTAGGTAAATTGCCTTTGGTTAATTTCTAGCAATAAAATCTCTAGGGACTTGTTAGGAATGTACATTCTCAGGACCCTACCTCATACCTACTGAACCTGAAACCGTGGGGCTTAGGGCACAGTTATCTATGTTTTGCCAGCCAGGCAGGCAATTGTGATTGACATTGCAGTTTGGGGACAATTGCTTTCGAGATAACCCCATGCATTTTTTTTTTTTACTTGAGGGGTTAATGTTTGGCTACCAGGGTGTGTGGATGGAGGATGGTGTGTGTCTGAGAATGAATGGACTTTTTCTGCGTAGACTTTCAATTAGTTTACCAGTTTTTGCTCACATCTCATTCCTGCCTCAGATAGGAGCTAGCATTTCAATGTCCTAAGTCTCTCCAGAGACCTGCTGGCTTCATGACCTCACCCCCCTCCTTTGCTCAGATCCCTCTGGAAATTTTAAATTGAAGCTTCTTCTGCCGCACTTTATCTCTCCTATCTACTTCTCACTTCCAGAAATGGAGCTCATGCCTGCTCATAACTCCCTTCTCTTTGTTGCTGTGGGTATATTCCACTTAATTTTTCAGCCATCATTCAAAGACAGGAAATAAGTGTGTGTGCTCCATCCACCTTTCTGAAATGCCCGCTGATACTTTTTAAAGACAGAGGATGTCCTAAATTCTAGCCATTCTCCTTCAGTCAGATGAATTTCCACTTTATACTTTTCTCACCTACTTAGAATGTCCAGGGATTGTGCTCTGGCCAACTTCATTGAGCATGCCACGTTTCTCTGTTATTGCTGTCAAATGACAAAAGTGAAACAATTTAGTACAAGTTTGATGACCTTTATTTAAGAGAAAACAATCCATGGAGTGGGTGAGTATAGTGGAGCACTCTTCCCGAGGGATTTCAGGGACAAACGAGTTTTATAGAACAGTAAAAGCAGCCACACAGCAAAGGGGGTGCTGGGCTTGGAGGTTGGCCAGCAGGTCCTGATTTCCTGGGTAAGGGAAGCTAGCTGACACTGAGTTGGAGCATTGTGATTGGTGTTAGGTCTCCTTGACAGTGAAGCGTTTCCTGTGCAGGCTAGCTTAGGTTTAGAGTTGTGACGTGGCCAGGCCATTTGGAGGGTCCCCGTGTGTGAATGAGCTCTATTATTCTCTCTCCCAGCTTTCCAATCCCCGACCTCTCATTTGTCTGTAGTGATGCCTTCTCTTTGAATTTTCTGGTTTTCTTTCTCGGTATCTCCCTCTGGCTCTTGATCTTAGGCTCTCTCCTTACTCTCTCCTGTACTTTCTTGGTCTCACTCACTCAAGGTCTGCCTGTCCATCGCTTTCTTGCTCTCTGGTGCTCATTCTTCAGCTCTGGCTCACACCCTTGTACTTGCACTCTATGTTATCCTGTCCCCTCTCCCCATATTCCATGTTCCTCCATCCCCTGCATCTCCTTTCAGCATTTGTTTGTCTTCCTACCTGCCTATTTCTGCTGATTTCTTCCTGCCATTGATGGTCTCCGTTGTCTGCCTCTGTTGCTGTCTGCCTTTTGTCTATATCCCCGTCTGTCTGTGTCTCTGTCTGCTGTCTTTGCCACTATCTGTCTGTCATCTCTCTCTCCATCTGTCCCTATTTGCTGTCTTTGTATGTAGTCTCTACCTCCACCTAACCAACTCTGCCCATCTGTCTGTTTGTGTCCATTTCTTCCCTCCCTTGCCTCAATAGCTCTCCCCATTTCCTTCTCAGGACCACTTTCCCCCATTTTTTGCTCACCAGCATGTACATGGTTAACTTCATAGAACTTTTAGTCTTAGTGTCTTAGTTTTCATTCTGGAGAGAATTGTATTGGCCCAGCCCTGCCTACAGGCCATCTGGCCAGTTGTCCACTCCTGGGTTGGGGAGCAGGATATGAAGTTACGAGATTAGTAGAGTGGGACAGATACAACTAGATGGGGAAGGTGGACATAGCTTTCAAATGGAGGAATGTGTCCCCTACATTCCCGCCATGTCTGGGATGAAGTAGATCCTCAAATATTTGTTGTATTAAACTGGCCTGCTCTGAGATTCCCTTCCTTCCACCCTAGTGCTATACCCTGTCCTTACCATGGGTATTTACCATGAAAATTTTAAAAATGGAGGAGGCAAATGTAACACTAACTAAACAAAATTCTTTCTCTAGTACCATTTAATATTTTTATATTTCTTACTTTGAGTCACCTTTTTAAAAAGTTTTGGGGATAATTTTTTTGTTTGTTATTCATTCAATAATGGTTTAAGAGTTTTGTTCAAAGTGCCTATAATATGTACAGGTATACATTCAGAAGGTATTATGACTATACCATTGAGAATAATGGTTGATTAATTTATCGTGCCACTTTTTAGCAAGTGATCACACAAAATAAATATTTCTCATTAGTAATTTAGCATATCACTGACCTCTTAGTTATTATGTAAAATATCATTGACTGGTAAAAAAGTCTCTGCATTTCTAACACAATTTCAGGTATATTCTCATTCTCTTCCATACTGCTTGTGAAACAGACTCATCTGTTTTTATTGTTTTAAAATCCTTTAATTTGATGCTGAATCTTGAAGATTGAGGTCATGCTTTAGAAACCATGTACTTAAGGATAACTACCCAGTAAATGCAGTGTTTGAGTTTGCTTTGAAATTGAAATCTCTCTCCCCATTGTAATTTACTGACTTAATCAAAAACATATTTTTGTAAGATATTAAAATCATAGACAAAGCAAATAACTACTGAGTCTCCAGAGAGTTCAGTTTGTATTGTGCGAAGATTGGGCCCTTAACAATGTAGAAAAGTGATTTTCATGGAATTTTACTGTTGAAAAACACAATAGAGCTACAAAGAGACTTGCTGATATTAAGATTTTAGATATTTTATTTACGTGTATCATGATGGCTATGCTTCTTATTTTGCATCCTATCTTCTCCTTTCTCCCCAATATTACCAAACCTCTCTCCTTTTTGATTTAAAAAAATTTCTTTTTGGTATAAATTTGATTTGGGTTCAGGCAAATCAAACTATCATTTCCTGGTCTTTTTCTTAAATTATATTTTACTGATTATGCTCTAGAATTTTCCTGATTTTTCCCTCTTCCAGGACTTTACCCAGCACCCCCCTCTCCCTCAGGCAATCCTCTCACCATTGTTCGTGTTGATGGGTCATGAGTATAAGTTCTTTGGTTATTCCATATCCTATAGCGTACTTTGTGTCCCCATGGCTATTCTGTAACTACTTATTTGTATTTCTTAATCCCCTCACCTCTTCACCCATTCCACCACACATCCCTCACATCCGACAACCATCAAAACACTCTATCCTTGATTCTGTCTCTGCTCTTCTTGTTTGCTTAGTTGTTTTGCCTTGTTTTTTTATAGATTCAATTGTTGATAGATACGCATTTATTGACATTTTACTGTTCATTGTTTTGAACTTCTTTTTTAAAAATAAGTTCCTTTAATATTTCATATAATAATGGTTTGGTGATGATGAACTCCTTTAGTTTTCTCTTGTCTGGGGAGTTCTTTATTTGCCCTTTGGTTATGAATGGTATCTTTGCTGGGTAGGGCAATCTTGGCTGTACGTCCCTGCTTTTCATGACTTCGAACATTTCTTGCCAATCTCTTCTAGCCTGCAAAGTTTCTTTTGAGAAATCAGCTGACGGTCTTATGGGAGCTCCCCTGTAGACAACGAACTTCTTTTCTCTTGCTACTTTTAAGATTCTCTCTTTATCTTTAACCTTTGGCATTTTAATTATGATGTGTCTTGGAGTGGGCCTCTTTGCATCCATCTTATTTGGGACTCTGCTTCTTGGACTTGCATGTGTAGGAAACTTCACCAAATTAGGGAAATTTTCTTTCATTATTATTTCAAAAAGATTTCCAATTTCTTGTCCTTTCTCTTCTCCTTCTGGCACCCCTATGATATGAATGTTGGATCTCTTGATGTTGTCGCAGAGGCTGCTTATACTATACTCATTTTTTTCTTCTTGCTCTGATTGGTTGTTTTTTGCTTTCCTATGCTCTAAATCATTGCTTTGATTCTTGGCTTCAGCTACTTTATTGGTGTTTTCCTGTAAATTGTTCTTTAATTCAATTAGTGTATCCTTCGTTTCTGACTGGGTCTTTTTTATGCTGTTGAGGTCCTCACTAATTTCCTTGAGCATCCTTACAAATAGTGTTTTGAACTCTATACCAGATAGATAGCTCTCCATTTTGTTTAGTTCTTTTTCTGGAGTTTTGATCTGTTCTCTCATTTGGGCCATATTTCTTTGTCTCCTCATTCTACAGCTTCCCTGCGTTTGCTTCTATGTATTAGGTAGAGCTGCTTTGACTCCGTGTCTTGGTAGTGTGACCTAATGTGGCAGGTGCCCTGTAGGGTCAAATGGCACAACCTCCTCTATCAAGGTGAGCCCTCTGTGTGGGCTGAGTAAACTGTTGTAGTTGAGCTTTGGATGCTGTTGGCAGGTCAATGAGTGGGATTTCCCCAGGGCAGTCAGCTGCAAGGATTGGCTTTGACCACTGACCACCAACCTCCACCTTTCATGGAAGATCAGCTGTGCAGAGGTGGATGGTGGTGCTCTGATGTGGTCTGAAGCTGTCCACTGGGTGCTCTGGACCTGGGGTTTCCTGGGTATTGCAGGCCAAGGTCAGTCTGCACGTATGTTTTACCTGGGGCCACCCTGCCTGAGCTATAAAGCCATTTGAGATAGCTGCTACTTCTGCTGGGCTTGGAGATGCCCAAGGCTGAATCTAGGTTGGTTCCTGCTAATGCCCAGCCTGGGGTTTACAGAGGCCTGCTACTCCTTATTTGAGAGTATTTAGGAAGTTGCAAAGCTTGAGCCAAGACCAGCCATTCATATGGAAAAGCAGCTTGGGTGGGCCTAGTAGCTGGGTGGGGCAGAGTCTCTGAGGATCCAGAGGGTCCCTAGGAGGGACAGTTTTAGCCAGGTTGATGGAGTCTCAGATGTGGCACCAGTTTGCCAGCTCTGTGGGGGGAGGGTTTAGAATAGGGACAATGGCCTCTACTTGCCGTGATGCCAGACATTTCAGTTCTTGCCTGTATGCCACTGCTGCTTTTCAAGCTGCTACCCTGGTGCTGGAGCTCAGAGGAATTGAGTCTGGGAAGGTGAGTTCATGTGTGAATTGTTTAAGAGGAACTGCTTGGGGCTCCAGAAGTTTCTTCCACTGACTCAATCCCCCCTGGTTTTGCAGCTGGAAACTATGGGGACTTATCTTCCTGGCACTGGAATCCTGTACTAGGAGTCCCGGTGTGGGGTTGGGATTCCTCTCTCCTGAGTTATCCCTCCTGAATTTTTATTCACCACATGTGGGTGAGAGACCAGCCCATTCTGCATCTCCACTCCTACCAGTCTGGATGGATGTGGTTTCTTTAATTCCATAGCTGTCAGACTTCCACTCAACTTGATTTCTGATGGTTCTGAGTGATGGTTGTTCTATATTTCAGCTGTAATTTTGATGTGGTTTTGCGAAGAGATGAGCCATGTCTGCCTACACTGCCATTTTCTTCTGGTCTTTGTTTAGTGCTTAGAGAAACCTCTTGTTCTCATCATTTATCTCAATCATTAATTTTCTATTTTTTTTTACTTTCTTTTTTTTTCTATTGTTTTAAAATAAAGGAAAAATATTTTTACTCCAACTTATTTTTGTAAAGCACTAAAATCCTTAGTAATCTATAACATTGCAAAGTGTTATGAAGACGTGTTGCCTTCTAAGTAAAATATCTGAAGTCATTAGAAGCGTATTGTGAAATTTTTACAGTAGCCTTCTAAATACCAAGTGTTGGCAGGGCATAATAAATTTGTGTGAACTACTTGCTGATTGTAGCTTTTATCTGTGTAATTGCCCAAACTGACTCACCTTTCTAAGTCATTGCTTTAGTTCGTTTCTGCTTTGTTATTTGTGGTAATTATGATGAAAAATGATTTTCTAATAATTTCTTTTTAGAATGTCTCTGTGTTATGTTTTCTGGGCAAATGGTAGGTGTGGAGTGATTTCGACACATCTGACTCCTGCAGTGTAGCTTGGCTCACTGCCCCATCAGCTGAAGAAACCTCACGTGGTGGGGAGGGGGGCCATTCCAACTTTCTCTAAGAACATTAGAAAAGTGTTTGTTTTATTCTGCAAGGAGGAACACTGAGTGTGGGCTAAGGAAGGTTGAATCTGGGGAACCTGGCGTTTAGCTGCTTGCACTCCTGCAGCTAAAGACGCTCTGGGGGTTAAAAAGGTGGCAGGGGGAGGCAGTAGAATCTGGCTCATTTGCATCAGAGACCTGGGGAATTCTCAGAGGGGAGCCAATGAATAAATCATGGGTAGGGCAGCCGGGTTGAACCCACACATCTTACTGAACGATGTGGGAGGGGCTTGATCACCTCAGAAAATACGAATTTGGTGGCAGGCTTGCTGCCTCATAATAGGCCACTGGCTGACTGGAAGTTACGCATTCTACCTGCGAAAGCCATGTATGTATCAAGAGCCTATGTGTTTCCTGCCTGGGTTTCACTGGTTCCAAAGACACAGTTAGGTATTGCCTGTGTACATAAATGGACACACCCATGTGTAATTTATCTCTACTGCAGAATCCCTTGACAGTACATTTTTATTTTAGGTTGTATATCACATCACGTCTCTAAACCCAAACTGTTCTACTGAGTAAAACCCAATACAACGTGGTTCACTGGAAATGTGTCACTTCCCTCTTGGTTAAGTTTAGAAGGTGTTTCTGCTTTTATTAATCAATTAATTAATTTCAGTTTTATTTTGCATTTGTTTTGGGTGTACAACTTAGTGGTTAGACAATCATATACTGTACATAGTATTCCCCTCAATATTTCCAGTACCCACTTGGCACCATACATAGTTATTGTAGTATTACAAACTATATTTCCTATGCTTTATTTTCTTCCCTGTGATTATTTTGTAACTGCCAATTTGTGTTTCTTAGTTCCGACATTTTTAAAGTGACCCAGGCTCTCCAGAGTCCAGCATTAAAGAAGTGATATTTCAGAGTAATGACTGGTTGATTACGCCTCATGGGTGAGCGGGTTGCAGGTTGCAGAGATGCATCTGGTTTGTTGTTAGGAATCTAGTTCCTTAGAGAGTCGGCTTTTATTGCAGCCAGAAGCATGGAGGTCTTCTAATTTGCCCCCAGTGAGGTCCACGGAGCTGAAGGAACCACAGCTCATCAGGGCCAGCACTGCCACTGGAACCTGACTTGTTGTCCCCATTGTTCTTCCAGAGGGTGCTCTGGGAACTGTAGGGCTTTCTGGGGAAAGGGAAGAGGAAGGGTGAATTAACAGGGTGTCTTTAATTCCTCACTTTTCCATTGGTTTTATTTTGACTGGGTTCCTCAGAGCTGCTTCACGTGATCTCAGGGCTTCTTTCTCACTAGGCAGCCTCTGCTTGTAGAGTGTCCACCTGGCCTTTCCTGTAGTAGGGTCAGACTTCTCACGTGGCAGCTCAGGGCCAGGGAGCCCAGAAGCAGAAGCTGCCAGACCTGAATGTCTAGGCCTGGGATTGACGTGGCATCCCTTCCATTGCCTTTTATTGGTGAAGCAGATCACAGACCCCACTGCCCCAAGATTCAAGGGGAGAGGACTAGATAAGGGCATGAATGCAAGGAGGCACGGGTTTTTATCTGGGTGGAGGGTCTTCTAGTGTTTATAAACATTCAACTGTTTAGAGTGATCTTTGACTAGAGCTGAGGACTGAGACATATAAGGGGCTGGCCTCTTCTAATATATATACACACACATACACACACGTACTCGCACATATATATGTGTATATATATTGTATATATGTTTTACTTTTTAAAAAGGAGAGAGAAAGTAAAAAGGACTTGCAGGGCACCTGCAGCACTCTAAAGGGGTTGTCTTGACTCTTTCTCCGTGGGTACTTTGGGAAGATTCTCACCTGGGAGATTCGGCAGTGCCAGGAGGCAGGAAAATGGATGGTGTCGCAGTACTCTGGGGTCTTGGAGCTTTGATCTTTGTTAATGTGTTGGAGCCTATTTTACTCCTATTCCCCCAGGTTTTTACTCAGTTGAAGATGGTCTGAAACAGTCCAATGAGGAGCTAACTATGGTGTAGGCTTTATAACTGTTAAGGTGGATTGGGAAACATGGCAGTGCTGTTTGTCTCCCACCTTAAACCTATACTTTGGCTTTTGGATCAGGAGCTGCTGACCTACTCCTGGGCTGGAGCTGATAGCTCGGGCTGGCAGGCCTGTCACAACTGGGTTCTGAGTATCACAAGGAGCCAAGTAAGCTCAAGCCCTCTCTTTCCCCGCTGTGCTGGGGCACAGGCATGTCTGAGAAGCCAAGACACACAGAGTGGATTTTTCTTGCTCTTGGGATACCTACTGATAGCCAATCAGTCCACAAAGGGAGGTATAAGCCAGGGGGATGACGAAAGGGATCAGAAGTATTCATTACAGCGCTTCCTCCTGGGGGTGGTGGACCCTGCTTCCTCTAAGTGGAAACTCCAGGTGTGGAAGGGCAAGTGTTGACCTCATTAAAACTCTTTATTGAAATAGAGCTTTAAAGAGGTACTCTATCTGTCAAACCTAGAGTTCTGGAGTACTATCCATGACTTTGAGGGAGGTGCAGAATTTGTGAGCTTTGGTAATACTGATTCTGTTAAACTTTATTGCATAATGTCATACAGCTAGGAGTATTGGCTTTGGTGTTTGTGATGGCTAATTTTATGTGTCAACTTGACTGGGTATGGAATGCTCAGATATTTGGTCAGACATTACTCTGGGTATTTCTGTGAGCGCTTTTTT
>PVKM010028755.1:0-18111 GCA_004027735.1 Carollia perspicillata
CTTTTGTTTCTATATTTTGCAAGGCATCTACTAAAACAACATTAACCTCTCTTAAAATAATTTGCTCTTGGTCACCTAGAATAATTACAAGAGAGAGAACAAAAGGCTAAAATCAAATTTTCCTTCCTTAATGCCTTAAAGCAGCTTCGGTTTTTCCTGTTTCAGAGGCATTCACTAGAAAAGTGAATTCTTTTCTTTCTCTCTCAGACAAGTTCAGCTGTCTCGAGGCTTTCCTCGTGTGCTTTCTAACTTCGACAGATAATTAAACCGCGGTTGGGAAACGGCACTTCCCGAAGTGACAAGGTACCTTTTAAAATACCGTATAGTTACCTGAAAAGCCTCTCTCATCTCAGAAGTTGTGACTTCCTCAGTTTCCCTAATTGTTGACACCTCGAGGAGGTAATTAAAGTTAGTTCTGCTCTGTGCGGCGCTCTTAAAAAACAATGTTCCTTTCAGGCTTCTGAGTGTGAAAAGAACATAAAGTTGCATTTCCTTTTAAGCCCGGTGCAACAGACTCCTAGTAAAGGCTCCATAGAGGTTTCCTGTAAAGCGCGGAGCTGTAAAAGGCCCAGAGTTTCCTGCCACACAGCAGTGACACAGATGAACATGAAGACCGAAATGATACACCTTGTTAACGTGTGTGCTGTGATTCTTTATCAACACTATGGAAATTGGAAGGTTCTTTTATCCTTCTGAACTTTCGTGAAATGACTACCCAAATTCCCTTAATACACAGACAGGAATGCACTTGGCAAGCTCTCTAGAGAGCAAAGGGTGGGTGTGGGGGGGGGGGCGAAGTTCAGCTTTGAAATTACTTGACATGATTTAATGTGAGTTTTAGACAGAGAAAATGGAAGCCGTTGGCCAAACCTCAGGCTGTGTTGTTGCAATGTAGAACTGGATACCATTGGGGACATAATTTCTAACCATCACTGGTAGAAGGAAACAAGTTTAGCGAAATGTGTAAATAGCAAGTACATATGGTGATGACTGCAAGAACAGAGCCAGGGGGATAAGCCAGGATCTCACTCAACAAACCTTCCCACTGAGGCTCTCTAAGGCCAGGAGCACAGTCCAAGCCAAAGCCCCGCTCTCCCAGGTACAAGCTGCTTCCTGATGTTCGACAAACCTCAGACACTGGTCTCGAAGAGCTGAGCCAAAAATGTTCTCACCCAATAAAACATGGGACTTTACCTGCGAAACTGTGTTATAAATGTAAAATGTTCTGCTAGAAACTACTTTTAACAATTAGACATTCTATGGAAAGATACTGCATACTGGCGGTATGTGATCTTTGGGGGGAAAAAGACTATAATTATTGAAATAACCCTGTGTTTCAACAGGAGTCATGGCAACAGAAAAAAGCGACAGTGTCGGCTGTGACTGTCGGTGACCAGGACTCTGCACACATACACCTGCGTGTGGAACTGCAATCGGCCCGTTCACATTTTAGTTCACTGAGGTTTCACTGTAAAAAGTATGAAAGCAGGCGGTTGGCATGAAACCCAACGGTGTTTATTTTCAAGGTGTTTTCTTTTATTCTTTCTGTAGACTATTCTCTCCCAACTACCATGATTAGGAACTGGCTTCATGGCCTGCCACGAGTCTCTGATGAATAATCAATCAATTGATTCGGTGACTTTATTTTGCAATGTACATTTTAATTTTTTAAATAAGGGAAAGGAAATTCTTCCAAGAAGTTTTTTTCTTAATGAGCCTTCCTAAATGATGTTTAAAATAAAACACAAAAGCACTAAAATAATTCAAAGTTACATCTTCTACTCCACTTTCACTCATGACATTTCAATGATGGGGACAAGGGTAAGAGTGACATGAAAAGTAATATGGAAAAACGAAGAAGCAAGAATGTGATAAAATAGGTTATTCCTACATTTGGATGTAGTCAGTTCACCTGCTTGATATTCTGACCTGAGGGTTTATACAAATAAACTAAAACACAGAGACAACCAAAACATACTGGGGGGGGAAAAAACAAACCTCTGAAATTGTAAACAGAAATCCTATTTCTAAAAAGTCTGAATCTGGCCATTGATTACAACTGTATGATCAAGCCACAACCTGCCTAAGACTCATGTATGACATGGAGTTATCAGACTTCACAATGTTATGTTGAGAATTCAGGAAAATAATGCATGTGAAAATGCTTGGTAAAGTCCAACCAACTGTGCTGGATGTTAAATTTTAAATGAGTGTTCCATCCAGTTGGGAGAAGCCTAGAGCATAGAAGCTAATGCCTCACTTCCTGCAGCCTAGAGAGTCTGGGGAGACTCCAATCCTCTCAGGAAAGTTGGGGGGTTCTGTAGGCGGCAGGGCAGATGATCAGTGGTATGAGCGAGGGGCGAAAGAAGGGCAGTGTCACAGAGCTGTCTTACAAAGCAAAACATATCTGGTATCTACTACGTATCATGCACTTTTAAAAGCATTCTGTATGGATTAACCTACATATACCTCGCCAGAAATGTAAGGTAGAGGCACTGTCAGGATAATTCCCACTTAACAGGATAGACAACTAAGACAAAGAAGAGAAGATGGAAAACACGAAGAGCTTCAAGGCCATTTGACTCCACAGAACAAGAACACAGACTCAAGCTCTGATGCTCAAGAATCTAGGATCTTAACGCCTCTCACCCCGACACCAGCAAAGAACAGGAAAAGCCTCCAGGGGCCTTATGTCCAAGCAGTGCTGAGAGGACCAAAGCAACCTGGAGTTCGAACAGAGAGCCCCAGGCTGCTGGGTGTGGAGTCCTGGGGGCCGGAGGCAGTAGTGAGGCCCATGCTCATCAGCAGTGATGAAACAACAGTATCTGGGCAGGTTGCATCCACCTGAGCAGACACCTGAGGACAGAGGCTGATACCCAGGGTCGGGGCATGAGAAGACATGTTACCAGGACCAGGTACTCACCTGTGGCCAGTCAGCACCATGCTATGAAGGTGAAGTGGGAGGAGCCCCTTGACTAGGGGAAGGAGGAACCAATAAGACAAGGCATTTCTTAAAGCAGGAGAGACTGCACTATCTTGCACGGGCAAAATCAAGTGTTTTCTTCCTTGAAAGAACATGGAGCCTGGAGACAAAAATCACTTCATGTGGGGGAAATAAGTTGTATGCTCACATCTATCTGCCCGAGCCAGGTCTTTCCTTCACTCTTCCCTCAGCCTGGATGCTCTTCCCCAAATTCCTGTAGTCCTGCTCTTGCTTCCTTTGGGTGTGCGCCCACACATCCCTCCCAGGGAGAGCCTCACTGCTCTCTCTCCCCTTACCCTGCTGTGACACGCGCATCACCCACTCTAACCCCTTTGCTTATCTTTCCTTCAACCAGCATGCAAACTCAGGAGCGCGAGAAATTTGTCTCCTTTACCGCTTTAATCTCAGAGCCTAAAACTGTGCCTAGTGCACAGCAGATGCTCAGTAATAGTTCGTGACCTGCATCAGAATGTGTGTGTGTCAGCTCTCGTGCACACACATTTAGGATATCAGAGCTAGAAGGGAACTTACGGTTCAGTCTGGTGGATCCCAGACGTTTTTTCTTTCGATCATCAGAATTCGTACTTCGAAGACTAAAATATAAGTGGGGAAAGTCCTATGAGCATGGCTTGAACCATGGAATGAGTGGGGAGGCACTTTCTAGGAAGAATTGCAGAGAACTCTTCGGAGACCACGTATCTAGGCCAACTGCTTTACTTTTCAGCGGAGGACACTGAAGACCAGAGAGGTTATATAATTTGCTGAAAGTCACTAAATCCAACAGTTAGTTTTGATGAACTCCAGTTTAAATGGATGGCAGAGTTGCACATTACCTGTTTTGTACCGGGCAGAGTTAAGTTTCCGGTTCCAGAAGCAAGCCCGCTGTTTAGGTGACGGGTGATGGCTGCTCCGCCCGGAGACGCTGGGCGTCGTGGGATTTCTCGAATATTACAAATCCAGGCCCTGCCTGCGTAAAGAGTTCCATTTCTTATTTTCTGTTCTAATATCTAACTTTGGCAAACACGGCTGCTGGCATAATGTGGGTTTTCCCTACCCTTTTTACACCATTTCCCTCCCCGAACCTCCATTTGCACACTCGGGATCTCAGCCTCCTCTCTTTTTGCAGCTCGGCGATGTTCCTCTCTTCCCCCCGCCCCAGTCCTCCCTTCCTCCGCACCAAAGTGTGCTGCACATGTTCCACATCTGTCAAAATGCCCTCCAGCTATACACTCCAAAGTGCTCACACACACACAATTCCTCCCGAGCATGTGCATGTGGCTCAGTCTCTCTCTCTCACACACACATACACACACAGGCACACACACCCAGGTACTTCTCTCTGCTCTTCTTTAATAGGCCTTGCCTCCAAGTCTTTAGCAATCCTAGCCTCCCCCACACCTTGCTGATCTTTCCTTCTCCCCCTCCTTCTCCTCCTCACGCAGGTTCTGCCAGGCCTGACTCATTTGCCACTTCACTCCATTCCACGGTTCCTGCAGATGGCAGGGGGGAGTGGCACCATTGGCCATGAGTACCAAGTGATATGTTATTATGGAAAATTCTTCTCTAAATGAAAGTCAGCCATCTGGCAAAATGTGTAACAAGGGGGAAACCAAATTGAGAAGGAAAAATCCATGAAACATTTGCTCATTTCAGGTTGAGAAGGAAGATAAAAACAGAAGATGATTGATTACTAAAATCCACCTATTCACCACAGAACAGCCTAGATTAGTGAAGAAACACCTGTTTCCAGTCTTGTGTACCTAATAATTAAGTTGTAGATCTTAAATTAAGTTTTGCCAAGAGAAAAACTTGTGGGAGGCAAAATTTTTAAAGGAGTTACTTGGGGAGAAAATTTGCACCTTTGCCTGGGATGTGAACAACATTTCTTTGTCTTGATCTCCTAAAAGTAAAAACTATCTGGCCCTGCCTGTGTGGCTCCATTGGCTAGAGCATTGTCCTAAGATGCCAAGATTATGGGTTCAATCCCCAGTCAAGGCACATACAAGAATCAAGCAAAGAGTGCACAAATAAGGAGAACAACAAATAGGTGTTTCTCTCTCATGTGCTCTTTCTCCCTTTCTCTCTCCATAAAATTGATCAATAAATTTAAAAAATTTTTAAGTAAATGCAAAATCTATCCTATAAAAAATTGTCTCTAAGTTCCTTGTTAAGTTTTTAAAAACATTTAATGTAAAAATTTAAAAATTATTGCCCCGGTTGGTGTGGCTCAGTTAGTTGGAGAATCTTCCTTGAAACCAAAAGGTCACAGGTTCGATTTCCCATGGGGGCACAGGCCCAGATTGCAGGTTCAGTTCCCGGTCAGTTCCCAGTCAGGGCACGTACAAGAGGCAACCAGTTGATGTTTCTTTCTCACATAGATGTTTCTCTCCCTCTCTCTCTCCCCTCCTTTATTTTTATTAAAAAATAAAAAATAATTTTAAAATTACCTAACATTTCTTCTTTAAGACCATATTCCAAATACTGTGACTTTTAGATATTCTACTCATATAACCTTAAATCAGAACATAAGGTCAAAGGACAGAGTTAGAATCATAATATATTTCTTCTCATACATCAACTGCAATGAAGATTTTTCCACTTTATTTTCAACTGAGACAGAATTTTGGCACAAAGACGAGAAAGAATGTGCTTTATGAAAAACAGACAATGCTGGCTTTTCCATAACTTGGCTCTATCAACTAGAAAGTTATTTTCTAGTAATGAAAATACAACACTATTTATGTTTGAATAATAATCGTATTTGAATTAGTCACATCACTGTCGTGATACGAATTATCCATGTCGAAAGTGGAAAAGGCAGACGGTGATTATCAAAACAACTTTCAAGGATTTCTTAGTTCCCCTGGAATGCAAATGAGATGACAATATGCAAATCTCAAAACATCCTAATCAGTCCTTCAAGAACAGATAATTTCTGGCTCCTACCAATGGTATGCATCCTAAGAAGAGATCCAACATCCAACATTTAATCTTCCGGGAAAGGACCGGGATCTTTCTGTGGGGCTCACATTCCACAGCTGTGATACTTCAGACTCAGACTCTGCCTTTCAAAACCTTATTTGTCTCCTGATTGTAGCTTCATCTTGTGCTCTTTGTTGTTTGTTTTCATGAGCTCTGGTCTCCAACCTCTTGCACACACCACAAAGTTCCCCTGAAGAAGAGAATCTACAACTGTGAACAAAACAAGGAAGAAAGCCTCCCATTGCCCAGCTTGCGGATGAACTATTTGTTTATGTGTTTCTCCCGTCCGCTCTCTGTCTTTATCACTCCGTAGAGTAGTGGCAGTGCCAAACGAACTGCTGACTCAGTAAATGTGGACGAGTTAAGATTCTATTGACTAGAAGCAACAGAAGAAAACCTCACACTTGCTCAAGAAAAAAAAAAAAACTATGGTGGGGGGTGGGGATTTATCATAAAGATGCAGAGGTGACTCACACAACCTAGGACAGGAACATGGCCAGGCTTCAGGGAGACTAGAACAGGAATGGAAAAGGGGTCAAGAATTTCTTCACCTCTCCTCAAGACCCTTCCACCTCCTCCTTCTTAACACAGTGCTATTTTGTATACCTAGTGGATATAAAATGGACATGCCTAGCCCCTAAGTTCAACCATTAAAGGTTCAGTCCCTGAGAAAGACAGAATCTTCCTCCAAACCCACAGAAAGAGTTCTGATTGGCCCAGCTGCACACCCTTGACCTAATCAGTGGTGGCTCCAGGAGGGTAGAGCAATATTTCCATAGAGTTGCTTGGTCCATTCAGAAGGGGTGGGAGAGTGGGGACATGCTGGACACACACAAGATAGTAACTACCTGGTGACTGAACCAGGAAAACTAACCAGGAAATGGGGTCAGGGTAACAGGCAAGAGAAATCAACATTAGTGCAGCCACCAGAAACATATATTTGTAACAGACAGGGCTTAAATAGGTGCAAACCACATGGAATCCCAATGTAAGAGAAAGATTAAATGTGTGACCTATGAGAAAGCACTCTTCTCTTCTCAGGAAGCCCCTGGAAAACGATCCCACCGAATTACAGTTTACATAGAGTCATGGCTTCTTGAACTCTCTGATAACTTCCTTTTTAAACGCAGTGGGAGAGTTGAGGTCAGCGAGCGAGGAGGAGTGTGGGAGGCAGGGGGACAGTTTGAGAAGCAAACATTTGAGGTGTAGAAAGCAGCTCCACTCTGTCGTGCCCTAGAGACCCAAGGACGGAGCTTCTCCTTCAGCATCAAAAAGCCTGCGTCAGCAGCAGAGTCAGCTCCACCTCAGTCTGCTCCTTTGGCTGTAGTCCCTTCAGCCTAAAGCAAAGGACGGTTAGAAAATCAGGCTCTCAGTAAAGACAGCTCCAACCGCGTAACATCTCCCAGACCCAGAATCCAGCGCCATGGGTGTTGTAAGTTCCTGTGTGTCTGTTATATATCACCGCACCAATGGTGTCTCCTAAATATAAACGGGATGGTGAGAAAATGGAGTGTCTTTGCAAAGGCGAAAATCACACAATGTACAACACAAGGCTAATGCTTCGTCATAATGTTAACTGAAGGACTATCTCAGGCTTAAACCCAAAGGTCAAAACCCAGTTGTGAAAAAGGGTAGGATCTTGTGGGTAGGGCTATGGTTTTTAAAGTAATGAATGGCCTTAGAATGCCTCTGGGAACAAATACACGATCTAAAAAGGCACATTTCATATCTATTAAACATAGTTCTATCCTAAAATGCTTGCATCTAAAATTAGAGCAATTGAATGAGAAGTCAGCCACCAGCAACAGTATCAAGAGCTCAGGTTGGGGCTCAGATCTCCCACACAAACTGCAGCCCACTCCCAGGACTCAGAAAGAAACACTTGACATGCCACCTTGTCCCCATCTGTCCCAGCAGAGGCTCACCTTCCACGAGAAAGGTGGTCGTGGCAATCTGAGAGGACAGGAGAAGAGGAAAGAGGACTTGATGAGAACATGACAAGCATGAGCCCATTTTAAAATAAAACACTGACGTTATTGACTTTTGAATCCAAAGCAAAAGTCTACAAATGACATTACTAGTCACCCTGGTAATGAAAAACTGCTTTCGAGTTTGTAAATTTCCTGTGAAGGAAGATGAACATCATGGACTGACTTGACTTCTTGCCAAAGAGTTTTTTTTTTTTACCAAGACCCTAGGACTATTTATCTCCAAAGGGAGTACTGGCTACAAACTCCTGTTAAAACCAGCTAGATTTTAGCTTCTGTCATCCTCACCCTTCTAGGGAATATCAGTGTCACTGAAATCCAAATGAGGTCTTTATCTGAGAAACCTCACGCCTTCTATCCGTCTGTCACTCAGTCTTTCATTAATTCATCAACTACTTTTTTTTCCCGGAATCTGCTATGTTCTAGGCACTATACTAGGTGCTGGAGATGAGACAACAAATAACATAGACACTCTCTTTCAGGGCTCTCAGGGGTAAAGGAAAAACAGTGATAGAAACAATATACACTATTTCCACCTGAAATCCCCGTGAAACCTGCAGTCCTGCTGATAGCCCTGCCCTGTTTGAGCAGCCTGTGGCCCAACACTGTCCACCACCCTCCACAATCAAATAGTTGTAGTGTTGGAAAAGATGACATTTTCTGGCCATGGAAGTACCAAATATCAGTGTAAAGTATCAAATACCAAGATAAAGTAGCTGGAAGATCTAGTGGAAAAAATGCAGATTACAATCTTTGGACAGAAGGGCCTGGCTACAGAAACACCAAACAATGAAACCACCATTCTTCAAGTGAAATGTGTAATATACAATAGGAAGAGTAAGTTATTAGGCACATGCCTAACAGCCTAAGATGCCAGGACTAGGGTAGGGCTGAGTATGGTCAACACGTACTCTTAAACCATAAATTGGTTCCTGCCATTCCCTTACTTAAACATTTCCCTTGGATGGTGGTAATCATTGTGTACTATATAAATGAATCAAATCAACATTGCACACCTTATAATTACACAAATTAGATGTCAATAATAACTCAGTAAAGCTGGAGAAAAAATAGAAATCTCTTTTGACTCCTTTTTGCTCACTTAACGAAATCTAAGTATTCACATATTCACACAATAGTTCAGAAAAAGGAGGAGGAGGAGGCGAGGAAACTACAATATGCCACATAACAGATGTAGACAATGGGAATACAAGGCCACAATCACTGCATTTACGAATTTCAGTCCAAATGAGAACACAGATTTAAAAAGCAATCGAAATACATCTCCAAAGCCATATCATATGAGGTGCAAGATGTCATGGAAGCACAGTGAATAGACAACTGAATTTCTGCCCAGGACAGAAGGGACATAAGAAAAGGCTTTAGAGCCCTGGCTGGTGTAGCTCAGTGGATTGAGTGTAGGCCTGTGAACCAAAGGATCACGGTTCTATTCCCAGTCAGGGCACATGCCTGGGTTGCAGGCCAATTCCCAGCAGGGGACACATGAGAGGCAACCATACAATGATATTTCTCTCCCTCTCTCCTTCCCTTCCCCTCTAAAGATAAATAAATTAAAAAAAAAAAAAAGAAAGAAACGGCTTTAGACAGAATAGATGTTCAAGTGAAGATAAAGGATAATGGAGAATTCTTTAAGACAGGGGTGTCAAACTCATTTTCACCAGGGGCCACATCAGCCTCGTGGTTGCCTTCAAAGGGCCAAATGTAACTTTAGGACTGTATCAATGTAACTGCTCCTTAACTGGGGGCAAGGAGCTCAGTGCTGCAGCTGGGTAGAAACAAGGTGCTGGGCCAGCTAAAACAGGTAGAGGGCCGGATTCGGCCCACGGGCCTTGTGTTCGCCACTTGTGCTTGAAGAGATAGATAGAGAAGAGGCAATACAGCAAATTTGTCAAAAAAAAAGGAACTAAAGCATGATTTTACTCATTCTTTCCTACGGAATTATCCATTTTTTCTAGATGGAGCCTTTAGCCCACTCAGTCGGGATTTTACCCATATACACAGCCTACACTAGCAAGTACAAATCTGGGATTTCAGAAATAAGAGTGTTTCTAGGAATGTTTCTATATTTGAACCTTTTACCTGTTTGGAAAAAGTTCTCAAAAATACATGTGTTGTATATGAGAGCAGAAGACTTGACATTCACCACTGACAATCACAAGTTTTATATACCTATGCATCTTAAGATTTATCAATGTATTTGTTGTTCAGTTGATTTTTTAATCTAAGAAATTCAAGGGTGCTTTTAGTAAAAAGTGAAAGAAAAGCTGTCAATTATCCATGTAATTTGATACATATAAATAACTTTTATTGCATAGGCAAAAGGAGATGATTTGGCAATAACCTGATAATAAAGGCTATGTGCATAACTGGATGATAAGGTTTATTTATTCTCAAGTCTTACGGGTACCAGGCTTGGTGCTAAATCATTGAAAAGGAGCAGCCCTCCCTCAGAGAGCATCCACTCTAGTGGGAAAGACGGATCATAAATAGAAATGCAGCTTTAAGAGATCATGAGAGTGGTGACAAGTGCCAGGAGGGAAGCACAGAGTGCAGTGATAGACGGCTCCTCCTCCCCGGGGCAGTGATACTTCGGCAGAGAGCCAAAGTATGAAAAACTTTACCTCCAGAGCTAAATGTTTCATTTTGGTTTCTCCATGGATTAAATGTAACTGTAGTATAAATGGGGAAAGGATGCATTTTGGAGGTGGGCACACAGAATCCAAATTTGGCCACTTCAGGCAAGTTCATTCTTGTGCCTGGACACTTGCTTCCTTCCCTGCAATTTGGCCATAACAGTATCCCCCTAACAAGGCCACTGATGGAACTAAAGGAGGGTAAAACAACAGTATTTTCATGTACATTCAGGTACAACGTTTCTAAGTCATTGATATGACCCACAAACCCTAGAACATTGGTACCATTATTAACCCATTTTACAGATGAGGAAACAGAGCATCCACAGGTAAAACTGGGGTTTAAATGAGGGCAATGTGATTGAAGATCCCAAGCTTTTTAAATACTATGTTATGTTGCCCCCGATATTAGTAGCCACCAAACAGGGCTCAGTTAGTCTTTTACTTTGCCCCTTTACTTTGAAGAAAAAGTTTTAGAAAACAGAAATCCTTTTACAAATTCATCCTAAAAAAATAATAGTTGAGCACAAAGAGTTTCACTAAAGAATGCTCATCACTGCTAAAGGACATTTATTAAAAACTTTTTAATGCTAATGTCCAACAAATATATTATATAACCACAAAATAATGGTTGCAAAACAGTATTACATGCCATGGAAAAATATTCATTATATATTAACTGAAAAGCAACTTTCATTTGTCCACTGTGATCAGTTTTTGTAATATATGTATGCCCAGAAAAAAAAAAGACCAGAAAATATATTTTCTTTGTGCTTTCCTAAGTTTTTCAAAATTTTTGTACTGAGTATGTTCTTTCAGTACAAGAAAAGCAATAGAAATGGAAGCTATCAAAATGCTACTCCTTTTAAAATGGCCTATTCATCCTTGCTTATTCATACTGTGTTTTTTCTTGTGGAATAGTACCTCTATTAACGAAGATAAAGCATTAGCTGTACATTGCATTCTCAGAAGTCTAATAACCAGGGGTGGACAAATATAGACTCTACTGAGGCATTTGCACTGTCTCCCAGTTTTGTCCCAAAAGGGCACCTCCTCCAGGAAGTCCCTCTGACCAAGTTAATTGTTTTCCTCACCAGGATCTTACCCGCCTCTCCCCTCTGAGGCAACAGAAGGGGCAGGCAGTAAGTGTGTTTCTCTGATGGAGAAGTGGACCATCTGGTTCCTGGCTACTCAAAACAATGAAACCGCTGATCTTGAGTGAGGAACAGAGCTGAAGAACGGGTTGCTGGAATGACGTTAATTTAATGGCCATCCTGCCACGGTAAGGAAATCAGGCCTCATTTTATCCGAATTTACCTGGGAATCTCATCAGCATTCTTCTGACTACAACTACAAATGATACCTTTATGGTCAGAGAGCACACTAACTTATAAAACAGATAAACTAGAGGAAGCATTTCTGCATCTCACACACATACACAAAGATGCTTTGCTTTATAAAACATTCACCTCAGAGGTTTTTTAATATATGGACCCCTGTGAGCAGCTGTTTCTTTCTTTATAGGTCATTAACTATTTGGCTGAAAGATGAGTTGAGGCCAAGGTGGGCTCCAGAGCCAGGGCCACTAGGAACTAGAGGCCAATTTAAACCTGGAAATGGAGCTTCCCTCCCTGTGTCTGCAAAGGAACTGCTAGGGAGCCCAGAAAAGACAGGCAGATTAGCAAGACAGTAATTTTAGTGCACTTCTGAGAAAGCTACAATGGGTTTATATGTAGCAAGGGAGAAGGAAAGGAAGAGGAGGAGCCAGGAAAAGAGGGAGCCCCTGCAGACCTCAGTGGGGGGCCTATCCCTTGGACCAGGCAAGGTGACTGGGGCTTTGTTGCTCCTGGCAGCACGCAGTGGGAGGAACTGTGCATTACAGACCTCTGTCAATGCCAGCTCTGCCCTTGCAGCTTTGGGACAAGGGCTCCTGTTTTGCAGATCCTTAACTTGCCCTAAAATATGTCTTCTCTGGAACCCTAACTAAGGAAGATCTTTCCTCAGGATGCTTTAACCTCTGTTGCAGTAACAGGCCCTGGGTTTTTAAGACATCTGTATTTCCATTAACTGGCTGGACCCAAAGACCATTCAAAACAAAAATAAGATACAGCCAGTTTATCTCTTCTGATTCCCTCAGACGAACTCAGCTTTCTCCTCGACAAACTGCAGGACCCCACAGCCTAAGCAGCCCCCCTGAAAAGGGGGCTGGTTTTAGGTTTAACTGCTCAAGCGTTGCCTTCTGTTTTACTTAATGAAATATTTAATTTTTCTGGCAATCATTGATCTGGTGTCAGTCCTTCATTCTACGGGCAATGATTTATGGCCAGACTGAACGATGTGCATTGATCCAAGGCTTTTAATACTCCTTTACAACATTTATTTTCTGCTCGTCTAACCACCACAGTCACGGGATCCGCTTCCTGACAGCCATAGCATCATTTTCAGTAGCTCGTCCAGGAGTCAGCCATAACACTCTTCTGATTTTAACTTGTACCTGGACTACTCAGTACCAGCTTCAAACCCAAGGTGCCCACTTTGGCCAACAAAAGATAAGGATCCTTCCTCCACTGATTACAAGGCACCATGTTTACATTCCAGGAGTGGCCTCCAAAAGCAGTTGAACCTGTTGACCAATTACTGCCTAGAAAAACAGCTAAATACACAGTAATTATGTCCAACCAAACTCAGCTCCTTTGTCAGATGCACTGTCACATAGGAATAATTTTATCCTAAAGAGTTCCCCCATTCACAGTTATACAGGGATCCATTTGGGGGCTGAATTATCTCAGAATCCAGTCAGGCTACAATCCCATTCAAAATTAAACATGATTCAGGGTTTAAATTAAGATTTCCGTAGGATGTAAATAAATGGGCTTTTGGTAACCTCTTCCTTCAAAATACTCTGCTTTTTTAATGGAACAGAATTGGGAGATTCAGCTAAGTATTTCTTTAAATTCTTAAACAATGAAGAGCTCAGAAATGAGAAAATCCTCTACATTGTCCATAGATTTTACTGAGTTTATTGTCCATTATTTTACTCAAGAGACTTTGTGTAGGGATCCTTTTAACAAAGAGCTTATAATTCACCTCACTTCAAAACAAAACAAAACAAACTCCTCCCATATGGCTTTCTTCTTTGATAAACCATGATTCTTGAAGGCTTTGCAAACTGGCATATTTCCTACCTTATTTTGGCAGCTAAGAAAATGCAGTGCCTAGCAAGGAACATTGGGTGCCAGGAGAAAGGTTGAGAGGGAGGTTTTTTTTCCATGGTTTTTTCTTTTTCTGTGGTTTTTTTTTAAGATTTTTTATTTACTTATAGACACAGGGGAAGGGAGGAAGAAAGAGAGGGAGAGAAACATCAGTGTGCAGTTGCCTCTTGCGCTCCCCCTACTAGGGACCTGGCCTGCAACCCAGGCATGTGCCCTGACTAGGAATCAAACCCATGACCCTTTGGTTTGCAGTGCAGCACTCAATCCACTAAGCTACACCACTCAGGGCTTTTAATTTATTTTTATTGTATTCTTTACCATTTATCCTCCTTATTACCCCTGCTCCCCACAAACACCATACTGTTGTCCATGTCCATGCATCCTTTTTCCTCTGTCCCTCCACTTTCTAACCCCCACCCCCACCCCCGCCAAGAACCATCAGCATGGACTATCTAGGAATCTATTCCTATTTTGCTTGTTAGTTTGGTTAGTTCATTAGATTCTACATATGAGTGAAATCACATGGTATTTGTCTTTCTCTGACTGGCTTACTTCACTCAGCATAATGTTCACCAGGTACATCCATGCTGTCCCAAAGGGTAAAATTTTCTTCTTTTTTACAGCCAAGTAGTATTACATTTTGTAAATGTGCCATAGTTGTTTTATCCATTCGTCTACTGGAAGATACTTGGGCTACTTCCATATCTTAGCAATTGTAAATAGCACTGCAATGAAATTAGGGGTGCTTGTGTTCTTTCAAATTAGTGTTTCCTGTTTCTTTGGATAAATTTCCAGAAATGGAATTACTGGGTTATAAGGCAGTTCTACTTTTAATTTTTTGAGGATCTCCATACTGTTTTCCATACTGGCTGCACCAATGTGCATTCCCACCAACAGTGCAAAAGTCTTCCCCTTTATTCATATCCTCACCAGCACTTGTTGTTTGTTGATTTATTAATGATAACCATTCTGATCATTGTGAGGTAATATCTCATTGTGGTTTTAATTTACATATCTCTGATGATTAATGACATTGAGCATCTTTTCATATGTCTATTGGCCATCCATGTGTCCTCTTTGGAGAAGAGTCTATTCAGGTCCTTTGCCCATTTTCAATTGGATTGTTGGTGTTGGATTTGAGAAGTGCTTTATAAATTTTGGATATTAACCCTTAATCAGATGTATCAGCAAATATGTTCTCCCATTCAGTGTGTTGTCTTTTCACTTTGTTGATGTTTCCTTTGCTGTGCAAAAACTTTTAGTTTGATGTAGTCCCATTTGTTAATTTTTTTCTTTTGTTTCCCTTGCCTGAGGAGATATATCTGATAAAATATTGCTATAAGAAATGTCTGAGATTTTATTGCTTATGTTTTCTTCTAGGATTTTTATGGTTGGGGTCTAACATTTAAGTCTTTAATCCACTTTGGAAATGCCTAGTAACATACAATCTTCCAAAACTAAATCAGGAGAAAATCAGAGAATCTCAATAGACATATTACACCTAGTGAAACTGAAGCAGTAATCAAAAAAACTCCCAACAAACAAAAGCCTTGGACTGAATGGCTTCACAGGTGAATTTTACCAAACATTCTGAGAAGAACTAACACCCCTATTTCTCAACTATTTCAAAAAATTCAAGAGAAGGTAAGACTCCCAACCTTATTTTACAAGGCCAGCATTATCCTAATTCCAAAACCAGATAAAAACATTACAAAAAGAAAATTATAGGCCAATATCCCTGATGAAAATAGGGGCTAAAATCCTCAACAAAATATTAGCAAACCAGATCCGACACACAGGAGGAAAGACTGGCTAATCCACGGAGGAACAGAGCAGACAGACAACTGTACCACAATGTATTTAAAAATAAGAGTCCACAAAGCTGTAGCGGACAATGAAAAACCAGAAACCAGAAGGTAAGAAGAATATTTCAGGACAGTAAGGTCCTGGGGACCAGCGTGGGGACCGGGGCGAGTTTGTAGCCCCAGACCCGGCGCCCAGAGCAGGCACTCGGTCTACCATAGACTGCTTGAAAGCGGAGGGCCTGCCGAAATCCTTAGGAGAGAGCTGGGTCACCTGCTCCCTCCCTCCCCGACAGACCAGGGTTGGAGCAACACCAGCAGAGTTCTGGTCGCAGAGAGGGGAATAAGGACAAAGAGGGAAGATGCATGAGGCTGTGATTACTCGCGCAGTCTGTGGGTGCCAGCTTGGGAGACAACATCATACTTAATGCACAAAAACTAAAAGCTTTTCCACTAAGATCAGGAATAAGACAAGGTTGTCCACTTTCACCACTTCTATTCAATATAGTTTTGGAAGTTCTAGCCACAGCAATCAGACAAGAAAAGGAAATAAAAGGCATCCAAATCAGAAAGGAGGAAACAAAACTGTCACTGTTTGCAGATGATATGATAGTATACATGGAAAGTCCTATAAACTCTACCCAAAAACTGCTCAACCTAATAAATGAATTTGGCAAAACAGTGGGATACAAAGTCAATATCCAGAAATCAAAGGCATTTTTGTATACCAACAATGAAACAGCAGAAGCAGAAATCAAGAAAAAAATTCCATTCGATATAGCAAAAAGAAAAATAAAATACCTAGGAATAAACCTAACCAAGGAGATAATAGACCTGTATGCAGAAAACTACACAACACTGAAGAATGAAATCAAGGAAGACACAAACAAATGGAAACATATACCATGTTCATGAATTAGAATAATTAACATCATCAAAATGTCCATATTACCCAAAGCAATATACAGATTCAATGCAATACCTATCAAAGTACCAATGGCATATTTCACAAACATAGAACAAACACTTAAAAAGTTTATATGGAACCATAAATGACCCCAAATAGCAGCTGCAATTTTGAGAAAGAAAAACAATGTAGGAGGGATCACAATACCTGATACCAAACTGTATTACAAGGCCACTGTAATCAAAACAGCCTGGTAGTGGCATAAAAACAGGCACATAGACCAATGGAACAGAACAGAGAACACAGAAATAAACCCAAGTCACTACAGTCAGTTAGTATTCGACAAAGGGGGCAACATCATAAAATGGAATAAAAATAGTCTCTTCAACAAATGGTGTTGGGAGAACTGGACAGCTATGTGCAAAAAAATGAAACTCAAGCACCAACTTACACCATACACAAAAATAAATTCAAGATGTATAAAAGACTTAAATGTAAGCCGTGACACCATTAAAATCCTAGAGGAGAACATAGGCAGGAAAATCTCAGATATCTCACGCAGCAACATTTTTACTGATATGTCCCCCAGAGCAAGGGATATAAAGGAAAGAATAAACAAATGGGATCTCATTAAAATAAAAAGCTTCTGCATAGCTAGAGAAAACAGCATTAAAATAAAAAGAGAACCAACTATATGGGAAAACATATTTGCCAATGATACCTCAGACAAGGGTTTAATCTCCAAAATATACAAAGAACTTACACGACTCCACTCCAAGAAGACAAGCAACCCCAGTAAAAAATGGGCAAAGGACTTGGACAGGCATTTCTCGAAGGATGACATACAGAGGGTTCAGAGACACATGAAAAGATGCTCAATATCGCTAGCCATCAGAGAAATGCAAATTAAAACCACAATGAGATACCACTTTACACCGGTAAGAATGGCCATCATAAACAATGCAACAAACAACAAATGTTGGAGAGCTTGTGGAGAAAAGGGGACCCCAGTTCACTGTTGGTGGGATTGCAGACTGGTACAACCACTATGGAAAACAGTATGGAATTTTCTCAGAAAACTAAAAATGGAACTGCCTTTTGACCCAGCAATTGCACTGCTAGGATTATATCCCAAGAACCCTGAAACACCATTCCAAAAGAACCTATGCACCCCAATGCTCATAGCAGCACAATTTACAATAGCCAAGTGTTGGAAGCAACCTAGGTGCCCATCAGTAAATGAATGGATCAAAAAACTATGGTACATATACACAATGGAATTCTATGTGGCAGAAAGAAGGAGCTCCTACCCTATGCAACAGCATGGATGGAACTGGAAAGCATTATGCTAAGTGAAATAAGCCAGGCAGTAAAAGACAAATACCATATGATCTCACCTTTAACAGGAACCTAAGCAACAAAACAAACAAGCAAGCAAAATATAAGCAAAGACATTGAAATAGAAAATGGGATGACAGTAACCAGAGGGGAGAGGGGAGGGAATTTCAGGGGAAAAAGGGAAGGGATTATAGGAACAAGTGTAAAGGACACATGGTCAAAAACTAAGGGGGGTGGAAATGGGA
>PVKM010028756.1:0-18100 GCA_004027735.1 Carollia perspicillata
ATTTGCGACCAAAATCAACCAATTCTGTGAGCATCCTGATTAGCAGTCCTTTGAACTGTGCTTCTGTTAAGTCGGCTATTTCTTGCTTGCTTAAAAGTATTGGCTCTGGAGCTCTGAGCTTTTCTTGTGTTTGCGGCATTTTGGTCAGGTGGCACCTGTTGCTTCTGAGGGGCGGAGCCGTAGGTGTTCACCAGGGCGGGGCAGCCTAGTCGCCAAGTTGTGACGTTGTCTGTGGGGGCGGGGTCAGAGACGGAACAATGGCGCCTGTTCGCGCGCTCTCTGGAGCTTGCCAGTTCGCGCTTTCCGGAGCTTGGTTCCCCTCCGCTGCCCTCTGACCGGGCCCCTCTGACGCTGGTTCCCAGGTGGGAGGGCCCACGCACACTCCGGGACCCCGCGGGTCTCCCCGGCGACCTCTCCTGTGAGGCTGGGAGCCTCTCCCGGCACCTTTCCAATAGGTGCCTTTAGGCTTTATTTCCCGTCGCTGGGGCCCTGCACTGTGCGGTCTGTCTCACTGCCCAGTCTTGCCTAGTTTATCTGCACACGAATATGTGTCCACAGTTGGCTAACTGCCCTGTGTGCCTTGCGTGCTCTGCTCGTCTCCTGTCTCCTCCCGTCTCCCTGCGTCTGGGGTCTGCAAGCTCTGCGCCACCTACGCCGCCCGGCGCGCCCGAGCCTGGCAGCCACCTCGTTTTTTTTTCTGCTGCTTTATCTCTCCGCCGCCTGCGGACTCCGCCCCTCTTACCGGTTGAGTTGAATGTCCGAGGACTTCCGAATTTCAATTTTCTGTGTTCTGGCTGTGTTATTGTTTATAAATATTTGTTGTCCTTAATCTTGGTTGTGAGAGGAGGCACAGTGCTTCCACCTACGCCTCCATCTTGGCCGGAAGTCTATGTCTGAAATATTTTACATGCAACATATTTAAAAACATTCCAGAATCAGGAGACTAGAATTCCATTCTCATTCTACCACTGGAGAATTCCTTCTTCCGTTCTTTTTAAAAAATATTTTTTAATTTATTTTTAGAGAGGGGAGAGAGGGAGAAAGAGAAGGAGAGAAACATCGATGTGCGGTTGCCTCTTGTGCACCCCCTACTGGGGACCTGGCCCACAACACAGGCATGTGGTCTGAGAGGGAACTGAACCAGCAACTTTTAGGTGCACAGGCTGATGGTCAATCCACTGAGCCACACCAGCCAGGACTCATTTTCACTCTTGCTGTGTGACTCTAGCAAAAATATTTTATCTCCCTGGGTCTCAGTTTGTACATCTATAAAACAGACAAGAATGGTTCCAACTTTTACTACCACAAATCCCTTTTATCATGTTTTCACCATGAGCCTCATGTTCTGAGAAACTATTCGCCAAAAACCCCTGCATTTATTCATGTTCCCATTTTCGCTTCTTATCAAGCTTCTCAAAGACTCAAAGTGACCACAAAGCATTTATCATTCTAGCCAAGAGCAAGGAAACCTGACTTAGTTGGTCTTGTTACAGGTACTACAGGTACAATTTCCTAGGTTAGGTATTGGTAAATATTTAAAAAGAGCTCAGTTCTTACATCCCTGGTACATCTGCAGACACCCCTGGTTAAAAAGCACTGTACTATGTGACATCTCTCTATAACCCTATAAATCAAGGCAATAAGGTACCTTGCGGTCTGTATGGAGGCCCACAAGGTAGAAGAGCCTCATTCTTCCTACTCCACATCTTCAATGAGAAAATCCCAGACCTCGTTTATGAATGCACGAGTTTAGTGTGTTGGTTTCAGGAAAATTAGAGCAATCTGGGAACCAGAGCCAAACCTGTATACTCCCAAGGTCCTATTGTTTTGTCTGCCTTGACAGATTTGGAAATAAAAAAGTTGTAAGTCATACTAGCGAAAGCTACTATTCAGTGAGAGTTAGTGCTTTGAATACATTATCTCACTCATCCCCCACCCCCAGCCTCTACTATGAGGTAGACACTACTGTCTTCTTTTTAGGGAAGGGAACACAGGCTCAGCGAGGCTAGGAGACTTACTCAAGAACATATTTCTACGTGGCAGAGCTAAGGGATTCAAACCAAGACATGAAACTCATTTTCTTGCCTTAACACCAAGCTGCTCCTCTAATAAGAGCACTCTCTGCCAATAGTGGAGCCTGACTGCTAGCCCACATGGGTAATGAAAACCCCTAAAGCCATCTAGAGCAAAGGAATGAATTTGTCTCACCTTGAAAGGAAATAAGACCCTGCTAACTCAGAGAGCAAATACTTCACTTAGAGGGGCCAGCAGCTCCTGCAGTTGTGAAATGTAATGTTTCAAAGAAGGTCTCTATGGTTCTGTAATCATTACCTGCACAATTATTGCAATGAATAAATAACTTTCTGCTTTGGGACTCAGACTACTTGTGTCCAGTAGTAACAAACAAATGCCATGGATCTCCTGATATTTCAAAATAAGCTGTCATAAGCTATCAAAACCTCTTCTGAACAATGCTGTTATAGTACATTGCTTTACTGAGATCTTAGGTGCCAAGTGAGAATTTCTAAAGTAACACAAGCGAAAAGTCATGTATGATAGTTATTCCCAACTTTGAACATATTTTCCCACCACAGCTACAATATTCCCCCAGAATTCCTACAAACTGAGTGTTGCTTCTGAGATGGAACCTGCTCTGAGTTTCAAGTCCCAGAGGGCAGGGGTAGAATCACCTCAACTCAAAGATTATATCATCTGGAGTCTGTCCTAACCAGCTGCTGAGTTCCATCTTTTAATTATACTTTGATTATGGTATTATGGTTGTCCCAATTTTTCCCCTTTGCCCCACTCCACCCAGCAGTCTCCACTCTCTCAGGCAATCGCCACACCTTTGTTCACATCCATTAAATTCTCGATGAGTACTAACACAGTAGGAGCAGGGCAGTTGTACAGGATGACATACAGTCCATTTTAAGAAAGAAAAATCTGAGGGGAAGTGACTTGCCCAGTTAGTTGTCAGAGCTGGGAGCTGTATCTATGTCCCCACTCCCAGGTCAGTGCTTTTCCCATTACAATAACTATAGTTTTCTTGGCAAAATGTTGTGAACCTAACTGGACAAGGTTCAATCTCTGTTCCTTACAATCAGAAACAAGGAAAACCAGACTTGAGAAAAAAGTGCTTTGGCACCCTTGGGAGGTAAGGGAAATCAGGTGTCAGCTGAATGGGAGGTACAAAGGAGAGCAGGCTGGGCCCCTCCAACTGAAGGGGAGATCCAAATGGGGGCTTGAAGGCAGGGAGAGAACAGAATGGACTTACATCTCTGCATCTGCTTGCTATACTCAGACATGTTATCTGGGCGGATGGAGCGCAAGAATTTTATGTAGTCGTCACTGTGATACTTGGTCATCTCTTCAGCATTGGCTTTGTGAGGGCGCTAGAGGGTAGAGAGGAGAAAGGGCATGTTATTCTTGACTACACATCAGTCTTCACTCAGTCTGGTTTGAACGCATATCTGCCCGGCATTAAATTAGATGCTGCAAAGGATAAAAATAAATTATTGGTTAGATTCTGACCTCAAGAAACTTACAGTCCAATTAGGCAATAAAACTATTAAAGGAGAGTCGTTATGAGAAGACCAACACTGCAACTCAAACTCTGTTGCTTAGGCAAGTCTACCTCTTGAGCTTCAATATCCTCATTTATTATATACAGATAACATCTACCTTACAGGAAAGTTGTGAGAACGGAATGAGATTGTTAAATCTTTATAAATTGTGAAGCGCTTTACAAATGATTACTACTTCTTTTTTTTTTTTTGTACCCTTGCCCCAGAATACATTTATTGATTTGAGAGGGAGAGAGAGAGAGAAAATTGATGGGAGAGAGAAACAAAGATTGCAGGTCGCAGGATGACACTCCAACCAACCAAGCCACACTGGCCAGGGCCAAATTATTACTTCTTTTTATTTTATTTCTTAATGATGTTATTTATTTATTTTTAGACAGAGGGGAAGAGAGGGACAGAGGGAGAGAAACATCAATGTGCAGCCACCTCCTACATGCACCCCACTGGAGACCCAGCCGTACCCAGGCATGTACTCTGGCTGGGAATTGAACCAGTGACTCTTTGGTTCACAGACTGGCACTTGATCCACTGAACCACGCCAGCCAGCACTACTTCTTTTTAACATCAAATATGACAATATATAATTATGGGCCAAATGGCTCCAAAAATTCAAAAAGAAGGGGTGACTAATAATTAAAATACAAGGTTGGTCCAGAAGGAATCCCGCCATGTAACATGAAAAATACAGACGTCTACTGAAGAGGATACAAGATACAAGAAACATTGTACACAGGACAATGAAGCCTCAGTCCCTTTCAAAGTAGGCACCTTGGGACCTCACACAGTTCTCCCAATCGCCAATAGCTGTCCCACCATATTTTCCTGAATCTCATCAATGGTCTGAAATCTCTTCCATTTCAAACATGATTTTAGTTTTGGGAAAAGCCACAAGTCACAGGGCACCAAATCTGGGCTGTAGAGGGGCTGAGTCATATAGGTGATTTGATGTTTCAACAAAAAACTCTGCAAGAGACATGATGCATGAGCGGGTACATTGTCGTCATGAAAATGCCAAACACCAGTTGCCCATAGCTGTGCCTTCTACATCATCCGAAGATTTTCCACAGAGGAACGTTCAAGCTTAATGC
This sequence comes from Carollia perspicillata, assembly GCA_004027735.1. Lineage (NCBI taxonomy): Eukaryota > Metazoa > Chordata > Mammalia > Chiroptera > Phyllostomidae > Carollia > Carollia perspicillata. The sequence continues at coordinate 4,673 of PVKM010028756.1, forward strand.
AAAATTTGATGCGGACTAGTTGCTCTACTCAGTCATTTTGAATGCAACAGCCACACAGTACACATGCTCACTCAATGGCGTCTACCACCCCACTGACTAGTACAGTGAAGTCGTCATTTTTCATGCATGCGCATTCCAGTCCACCCTCCTTGCTGCCAGGTTACGTCAATGTCACGTAAACTATTCTCGTTATATTAACAGTGGCTGGACTTTTTCCAGACAGACCTCACAGATGGAAAATCTTTTATAAATCATCATCACACCAATTTTGATGACATCCTTCCCTTTAAAACTTGATATGGTAATTTCCTGGGTAGCCCAACATTCTGATTTCTCCTTCCCTCTTTTAAAAAATTTTCTTCTCACCCTGACTGGTGTGGCTCAGTGGATTTGAGAACTGGCCTGTGAACCAAAGGATTGCTGGTTTGATTCCTAGTCAGGGCACACGCCTGGGTTGAGGGCCAGGTCCCTAGTGGGTGGGTGGCATGTGAGAGGCAACCACACACTGATGTTTTTCTCCCTCTCTTTCTCCCTCCCTTTTCCCTCTCTAAAAACAAATAAACAAAATCTAAAAAAATAAATTATCTTCTCATGCCCTGGCTGATATGGCTAGTGGATTGAATACGGGCCTATAAACCAAAAGGAACCGCAAGGTTGCTGGTTCAATTCCCAGTCAGGGCACATGCTTAGGGTGCAGACCAATCCCCAGTTGGGGGCATGCGTGAGGCAACCAACTGATGTATCTCTTGCACATTGCTGTTTCTCCCTCCCTTCCCTCTCTCTAAAAGTAAAATAAAAATCTTTTAAAAAAATTATAATTAATGTTGAACCTTTAAAAAAATTATCTTCTGCCTGGCTGGTATAGCTCAGTGGATTGAGCGGAGGCCTGTGAACCAAAGGGTCGGTCACAGGTTCGATTCCCAGTCAGGGCACATGTCTGGGTTGCAGGCCAGATGCCCAGTGGGGGCCACGTGAGAGGCAACCACACACTGATATTTTTTTCCCTCTCTTTCTCCCTCCCTTCCCCTCTCTAAAAATAAATAAAATATTTTTTAAAATTCTCTTCTTTTCTCTTCATCCCATCAAGGAGGTCTTCCTCAAAAAGGACACTCTTCTAATTACAAATACTTTGTTTATAAAGCATTTTCCACTAACATTCTTCTCACACACAGCTAACACTGAGTGTTTCCTTGGTGCCAGTTACTGTTTCAGACACTTAATGTGCTATCTCATATGGTCCTTACAACAACCTTTTAAACTTCATACTATTATCATCCTCACTTTGCAGTAAGGAAACTACAGCAGAGAGGTTAAGTAATTGGCCCAAGGTTAGAAACTAGTAAACTGGATTAGGAAACTCAGAGGTCTGGCTCCAGGTACAATCTGATTCTCATTTAATTCTCACTAAATATAATGAGAAATGTAAGACTCAAAGATGTACACTTGTTTTATTAAAAAAAAATCCCAACTATACTGAAAGAAGCAAGGCTTGGCTCCAAATACTAAGGTGTTTTTCTTTGTTTTTGTTTTACTATTCTAAGCCCTTTACTCTCTTGGCAATGTTATCCAAGTTCATTTTGACTATCTCCTCTAGACAGATGACTACCCAAACTCTCCATCTTATCGTAGTTTTTGGACTATAAGACTCACTTCCCCCAAATTCTGGGGGGTGGGAAAGGGGTTCATCTTATAGTCCAAATGTAGCTTACCTGGCTCACTGTGGCGGGGGGGAGCGATGATGAAGCAGGGTCACAGGTTATTAAATATTTCACCACATTTTTCACTTCAAAAAATTTTTTTTGCTATTTTCTTTCTCTAAAACCTAGCTGCATCTTATGGTCTGGTGTATCTTATAGTCCTAAAAATATGGTAATCTCTGTTCTCAGCTCCACATTCACAATTCCAACAGCTTCCCAGCCAGCTCCACCCACGAGTCCCAGAAGCACTTCATATTTAACTTATCTTCCAGAACTTCTCTTTCACTATTTTTTGTGAATGATGCCAACATCCACACAGGCCAAAAACCTAAGTGCCAACTTTAACTCTATCCTTTCTTCTTGCCTTCCACTTCAATCAACTGTCAATCCCTTTTACATTATCCCTCCATAATCTTGATCACATCCACCACCATATTTCTCCTATGCTCCTCTTTCCTGGGTTTCCTACTCTAACCACCATCCACCCAGTTGCTCAAGACAGAAATCTGAGTTATCACCCTTGGTTCCTCTTTCCTCAACTACTGCATTCGGCTTCTCCTGAAACTACTGCCAATGTATCTATCAAATCTGTCTACTTCCATCCCCAGGTCACCACACTGGATAGTGGCAATAATCTCCTAACTGGTATCCCAGCCTCAACTTTAACAACTCTGAGTCTGTTCTCAATCCTACCACCCTACAGCCAGAGTAATCTGTCTAAATTTCAACTGAATCATGTCACATCCTCCTAAAAACACTTCAGAGGCTTCATTACTTACAAGATCAAGTTTGAGCTCTTTAACCTAGTTTGGGAAACCAAAATAATCTGGTCTTGATCCCTGTTCACCTTTTTAGAACCCCTCTAAATATTTTATAATCTAGCCCAGGAAATACCAAGTTCAAAGCACTTAAAAGAGCCAGTAGGTAAACTAACTTGGTACTTAAACAAAAAATCTCATGCATTAATTGTACCATCTGCCAAGCACAGTTTTACTTGCAATTCTCCAACGGACTTTTCTCTCATCTTTAAAACTTTGCACATGCTAAGGCCTACATTACTATTCTCTTCACCCCTCTACTCAACTTTTAGGTTGCAACTGAAAAGGTTAATTCCCCTAGAACGCTGTCCTTAACCACCAGAGTCTCAGGTAAGAAACTCATGGGTGCTTTGGCCACCTAGCTCAGTTGGTTAGAGCATTGTCCCAATAAGGCCAAGGTTGCAGATTGATCCCTGGGGTAAGGACACATACAAGAATCAACAAATTGATGTTTCTACTTCTTTAAAATGAATAAAAAAAAGAAAAAGAAAAGAAACTCACTGAAGTAATACCCCTAAGAATCCTTACTTCCTTTGTCACATTCCAAGTGCATGGAAACTGCATTTGTTTGGTCCACCCTGGAAGGCCAGAAGCAGGTCTGTCTTTATTCTAAGGAACTAGCACAATGCCTGGCACTTAGCAGGTGCTCAGTAAATATCTGTTACCATAATAAACTCTCACTTGGATTATTTTTGGCCTCCTAATTGGTCCATTTATATCCAGCCTTATCCTCTTCCAACCCAGCTTCTGTAATGGTGTCACAAAAATCTTAAAAAGCCAATGCCCTGCTCTCAAACATTCAATGGCTTCCTAACTATAAAAGATTCTGACCCTGGCCAGGTAGCTTAGTTGGGCCCAATATGCCAGGGTTGTGAGTTCAATCCCCAGTCAAGACATATACAACCAATGAATGAATAAATAAGTGAAATAACAAATCAATGTTTCTCTAAAACCAGTAACTTTAAAAAAAAAGATTCTAAATTCTGACATGGGAATCGAGGACCTTCAGAAGTTTCCTTTTCCAATCAAATTCCTCCCTGCCCTGTTTCATAAATATTACACTGCAGACAAACAGCTCTTCTTGCATAAATATTATACTGCAGACAAACAGCTCTTCTTCAAGACAGAGCTTCCCACCACCGTGTCTTGATCATGTTCTTCCTGCAATCTGAAATTCATCCTTATCTAAAATTTCGGAGGGACAAAGCCCATCTCAAAAGCTGATTCTTTTACAAAGAAAAAGCAAATCTTACTCTAAGAACCCATCGTCTTCCTCGCCCTGACCGGTATGGCTCAGTGGGTTGGGCATCGTCCCACAGACTGAAAGATCTCCAGTTTGACTCCCAGTCAGGGCGCATGCCTGAGTTGTAGGCCAGGTCCCCAGTTGGGAATATGTGACAGGCAACTGATAGCTGTTTCTCCCTCTAACGTTGATGTTTCTCTCCCTCTCTTTCTCCCTCCCTTCCCTGCTCTCTAAAAATAAATAAATTTAAATCTTTCTTTTAAAAAAGCAACTAATGAATGCATAAATAAGTGGAATAAATCGGTATTTCTCTCTTTCCCTCTCTCTCTTGAAAAATCAAGAAATAAAAATAAAAAGAAAATTCAAAAACAAGTAAATGAATACTATATATTGTTTAGGCACATACACATATGATAACTATTTTTTTAAAGAGCAAGAGAATAAACACAAAATTTAGAAGAGTGATTGGGTTGTAAGAATGTGGATGTTCCTTGCATTATGAAAATATTAAGTAAATTAATACATAGAAAATAAAATCAATTTTTTAAAAGAAGGCCTAGTATGGGTCAAAGCGAACCAAAGCATTCTTTTGATGCTTAAGAGCCAAGGATAATGATTAACCCTATTCTGTGCATCTGAGGTCCAGATAAAACAAAAATAAAACCCAGACAATCAAATGGAAAAATGGACAAAAAGCTTGAATAGAAACTTCAATAGGGAAATCTGAATTGTCAATAAATATCCAAAAAGATCCTCAAAGCTCACTAGTAACCAAGGAAATACAATTTAAAACAATCATAAGATATCATTTTACACCTACTCAAAATGGCAAAAAAAAAAAATTACACTAGATGACAAAATCAAGTCAAGAAATTAGAACAATGCAATTCTTCTTCATTGCTGGCAACAAAGCATTATGATGATGGCATTATCTAATAAGTGTGACTATGTGCACACCTCCAGACCCAGCAATTCTACTCCTAGTAAATCCTCTAGTGAAACTGCAGCATATCTGCACTTGTTTAAGAATGTTCACAGCAGCAGTGTTAATAATAACACAAAACTAGAAACCAACCAAAGGCCCGCCAATAGAAATAGGCAAATTATAGTAACTCTTTCAATGAAATACAGTGAAAATAAATTCAGCCACATGCATCAACATGTAAGACTCAGAAACATGTTGAGCTAGCAAATCACATAATAACTATTGTATGGCTTCATCTGTGTAACATGCAAACATATAACATTAAAACATGTACTCTTCATGAACACACACTGGTAAAACTATACAGAAAAGTTAGGAAGTAATAATCCACCCCCAAGTTCAAGGCAGAGGTTAACTCTGGGAAGAAGATAGGATCAGAGGAGAGCACACAGGGGTTTAGCAGTCATGTAAATGTTCCTTTTCTTAAACTAGGTGGTATTAATTGTAATGTGATTTGTTATACCTTATATATATATTTTTAAATATCTTACATATATTTTATGAAAATTCTTTCATATCTACAATATATATATATTTTTTATTTTTAGAGGGGAAGGGAAGGAGAGGGGGAGAGAAATATCAATGTGTGGTTGCCTCTCGTGCGTCCCTCGCTGGGAACTGGCCTGCAACCCAGGCATGTGCCCTGACTGGGAATCGAACCGCAATCGTTTGGCTCACAGGCCCGCGCTCAATCCACTGAGCTACACCAGCCAGGGCTTCATATCTACAATATTTTATAAAAACACTTTTTTAACAAAAGAACAGCCCTGGCTGGTGTAGCTCAGTGGGCTGAGTGCCAGTCTGAGAAAACAAGGATCGCTGGTTCAATCCCCAGTCAGGGCACACGCCTGGCTTGCAGGGCCAGGTCCCCAGTTGGGGACATGAGAAAGGCAACCAAATCGATGTATCTCTCACACATCGATGTTTCTCTCCCTCTTTCTCCCTTCCTTTCCTTCTCTCTAAAATTAAATAAATAAAATCTTTTTTTAAAAAAAAGAACAGAAGGCAATGAATAAGAAGCCTGGGAATATACAAAATTAGCATCCGAGGCAAGGAAGAGAGCAAGATTTTTGATTACGTGAATAGAAAGGTGCCTGGATAAAAAGTGGGGATGTAGATTCTAGGAGAGATTAATTATATGTATGGAGACAGAATTGGAGAAAGGACCAAAAAGGGTGAAATTATTTGAAAAAGACCGCAACATGTCTTGTTCAGGTATAGGACAGAACACAGCACCTTCCATGAGAAGTCTAAGGAGTATCTTTCAGGACTGGCTCTCAAAAGCCATCAATTTCAGGAAATATACTAAAATGGCTACCTGTGCTCTGGAAAAGGAATGCTAGGATCATAGCTCAGAGAAAGCAGACGATGAAGAGATGAATGTAGACAAACGGTATTAGGGGAACAGGACCAAAGATTCACACTCAGTGCAAAGGTAGGGCCAGAGAAAGAAAAAGACCACATTAAAGATAACTAGGTCTAGAGATTTTGGAAGGACAGGTATAATATTGAAGTTTTGCTTTAGAAGTTTACAATAAGAATACCACACATACGAGATCATTGCCAATAAGGTATTTTATTTCCTGTGAGAGCCACTGTTGGTTGCTTCCCGAAAAGCCATTCGCACCCTTCTCTCTTGGTAACATATCCCAATTTGCTTAGGTGTTAATGTACCCAACCCCAGGGATCAAATGTAATTAGTTCTAGGCCAATTGCTGGTGATGAGCTAAGCCTAGCAAATGACCAACTGAAATTTAAGGGGAAATCTGTTGGGAAGTTTCTGGAAAGATTTTTCCTCTTTAATCAAAGGGGGAGTATAAGGTGGGAATAATAGACAGCGGTCCACTTACTCCTGTCCCATTCCTCTTTGGGTTCTGCTATATGAAGACATGCTACTTGGAGACAGCCATCGTGTCACTTCAAGGCAAAAATATGAGGATGAAATCACATAAGCTAAGGATGGCTAAGCAGAAGGGTAGAATAAGCCTGGGTCCCTGATGACATAGACAAAAAAAATCCTAAGAACATTTGCCTCTAGACTTCTTGTTAAAAGGTTGTTTAGGAAGGAAAAAAAGGATAAACAGACAGATACAGACAGATAATCAGAGAGATATGGGTTGGAATCTTAGCCCATCTATTAAAAGCTATGTGACTTTGGGCATGTTAATTATCCTCTCTGAGCTTGTTTTCTGAGCTATAAGTTACAGTTATTATAAGAATTACATAAAATAGTCCTGGCTGCTGTGACTCAGTGGATTGAGGCCTGCAAACCAAAGAGTCGCTGGTTGATTCCCAGTTAGGGTACATGCCTGGGTTGTGGGCCAGGTCCCCAGTGGAAGGTGCCTAATAGGCAAACACACATTGATGTTTCTCTCCCTCTCTCCCTCCCTTCCCCTCTCTAAAAATAAATAAATAAAATCTTAAAAAAAAAAAGGAATTACGTAAAATAATAGGTAGCCCTGGCCAGGCACCTAGCAATCATCAATAAATATTAGCTTAGTTTTCCTGTCACTTGAAGATAGAATCCATTTTTAAATTTCTCAATATCTCTCATGGAGGTTAATACAGTCCCTGGGGTATGACAGTACTCAACAAAAATATGCTGAATGCAAGAAAGAGGGCTTGAAGTGATTCTTGAAAATGAGTAAGGTGACTGGGCCTAGTAAATAATCCTCCCAGTCGGGACAGGGTGGAAAGAGGCAGAATCTGATCTGACTGACTTGGAAGGCTAAAGGGGGAGAGGCAAGAAAGGCGGCAAGTTGGGGCCAGACTGGCATGGTGTGGATGTGCCACAGATAGCTCCGGAAGGTCTTGGTGCTTACTATTCCACATTCAGGTATTCTCTTTATCTAAATTCTAGGCTGCGCTCTAGAGTCCCTGAAAATCTTGCTACCTTTTATGTTTTTCACTCTCAGCTGCCTTTCACACCTGAAAAACCTTTGGTCCCAAGGTATGTCTGTTCCTATCTACCTTCTCTCTGGCTTTCCCAACTGCCTCTATAGTATCTTAGAGACATGACACAGCCATGTGGGAAGGAAAACTCATCCCCTTTCATTCTCTGGAATGGTGAGGAAAGATACTGCTGTTGCTAGGTTACTTAAGCTGCTGGCACACTTGAACAACAGACTCTTATGCTCTTACCATAAGGCAACATGGGCCCCCAGATCCTCTTTATTTTTCTCATTTGGACCTTTGCAACAGCCTCCTAACTGGCCTCCATGCTTCTAAATTGCATGCCTATTCCTATTTCTCTTTCATGTGAAATACTTCACTTATTATTCAGTGCCTCCAAAAGAGGTTCAATCTAGGAACCTTTGGATCAAATTTTGTTCACGGATGTACTGATGTGTTTCTATTTGTACAGCTTTAAAAAAAATTGCCTTGGCTGGTGTGGCTCAGTGGGTTGAGCGCCAGCCTGTGAACAGAAAGGTTGCTGGTTCAATTCCCAGTCAGGGCACATGCCTGAGCTGTGGGCCAGGTCCCCAGTTGGGGGAATACAAGAAGCAATCAATTGATATTTCTCTCACACATTCATACATCGATGTTTCTCTCCTTTCTTTCTCCCTCCCTTCCCCTCTCTCTAGAAAGGAATAAATATCGCCCTGGCTGGTGTGGCTCACTGGACTGAGTGCTGGCCTGCAAATCAAAAGGTCACCAGTTCGGTTCTCAGTTAGGGCACATGCCTAGGTTGCAGGCTGGGTCCCTGGTTTGTGTGTGAGAGGCAACTGATCGATGTTTCTCTCCCTCCCTTACCCTCTCCCTAAAAATAAATGAATGAAATCTTTAAAAAAATGTTTTTTAAAAAAAGTAAATGAATTGCCCTGGCTGGTGTAGCTCAGTGGATTGAGCGCGGGCCTGTGAGCCAAACGATTGCGGTTTGATTCCCAGTCAGGGCACATGCCTGAGTTGCAGGCCAGTTCCTAGCAGGGGACGCATGAGAGGCAACCATACATTGATATTTCTCTCCCTCTCTCCTTCCCTTTCCCTCTAAAGATAAATAAATAAAATCTTTCAAAAACGTAAATGAATAAATAAAATCTTTTAAAAAAAAACAACTTGGGCCACCAAGTCCTTGCTGGAGATTTTTGTTGGGGGATTTTACATAATAATTTGGACATCTAGTTTCTGTTTAAAAACTGGAAGATGCAGCAAAGATCACTAGAAGCTGAGTCAAGAGGTTAGTCAATCATACTCTCTGGTTACTAGAGACTTGGTACTAGTTCAATACCCAATCACAATTTTTTTGTTTCATTCAGCCTTTCAGTTTAAATTTTTAATTAAGTGTTTTTTGTTTAAGATTTTATGTATTTATTTTCAGAGTGGAAGGAAGAGTGAGAAATGAGAAACACCGATGTGTGAGAGAAACACTGATAGGTCGTCTCTTGCACGCCCTCAAATGGGGACCTGCCCGAAACCCAGGCATATACCCTGACTGGGAATCGAACAGGAGGAGACCTTTCGGTTCAGAGACTGGCACTCGATCCACTGAGCCACACTAGCAAGGGCCCCAATCACACATTTTTAGGCACTGGATTGTTGACCCTGGCCCATCAGAGCTGCTTAGTACAGCACATCCAATCTCTGCTGACCTCTCCAGCTCTAGCTGCCCTCACTCACACCTGTGAATTTTACACTACAGTAATACCTGCACACTAAACTACTTGTATTTTCCCCAAATACACCATATTGTTCTTACCTCTCTGTCTTTTTGTATATGTTCTCCCCTTGGCCTAGAATACCAGTCCCCCTCCTGAATTCCAGGCTAAATTCCATTCAATCTTTAAAACTGCTCAGATATCACCTCTGGGAAACATCCCAAGGCTTCCTTCCTCCTTCATTCCCCCTTATCTCTGCATCTTGAACATTTTTTAATTGTCGCACTTACACACTATAAATTATCTGTGTACATGTCAGTCTCTAGCACTAGAGTAAACTCCTCAAAAACAGAATTTCTATCATTTACAGTGGTTGTCTGCCACATAACAGCCACTCAACACATGTTTGATGAATGAGTATTTAAGAAAATAAGATAATAAATGACCTAAGAGAAATTAGAGCTGATGAGATCAGGGGGAGGTGGTGCTCCCAGTAACTCACATAGATTTCCATTTTTCGGTAGAGACCGTAGTTAAGTAGCAAATTGTGAGTCATGCGGATTCGGTGAGGCTTCATTGGGTGGCCTTGTCCATAATAGTAATTTCCAACATCCCCTGAAGAAGAAAGAGTGACAGTTTCAGTGACGCAGTTAGACCCACTCCCAGGAAAACCCAGGAATTTTCCCAATAAACTCCTAGGCAAACTTTCTGGCCTTGGCCAGTGTGGCTCAGTGGGTTGGGCACTGTCCTGTGAACCGAAAGGTGGAGGTTCAATTCTGGTCGGGTTTGAGTTGCAGGTTCAGTCCCCTGGGGCATGTACAGAAGGCAACCAATCAATATTTTTCTCTCACATTGATGTTTCTCACCCTCTCTTTCTCCCTCTCACCCCACTCTGTAAAATCAAAACTAAAATTAAACGAGTGCACGCACACACACACACGCCCCCAAACCTCTTTCTGGTTCACTGTAGTCTCTAAAATTCTCATGCACCTCAAGGAAAGATAACTCCAAAAGGAAAAAAAAAAAGCAGGGGATCCTGGAGAGGTCAGATGAATGTCACTCTAGCCCAGTTTCTTCCCCTGGGACCCACAGGCACTACTAGAGAGTGTGAGGGGTTCATTCCAAAACTACTTGGAACAGCAGCCAGTGAGGTGACACTGTATCTCCAAGGAATCCACTCCCACAAAAGAAAAATATCAATACTCAAGATTATTTTAAGCCACAGTTCGCCTCTTACACATGGAGACACTTTATGGTATCAAAGCACATTCATGTTCATTTTCTTACTAGATCCTCACAATAACTGTATAAAACAGTTAAGACAGGGAGTTTTATCCCCATTTTATAGAAAACTAAACTCTATCATCTCTTCATCTATAGCATCTATTGCTTTATCTACAGCAATACCCTTCTAATTGGTCCTCTGCCTTCAATTCAACTCTCTGCCTTACTATCACCAGTCATTCCCTCATAAATAGCTCTGATAATATCATGACCCCCCTCCCGCTCAAAAATCTTTAATGGCTTCCCATACCCCACAGGATGAAGAATACAGAACTACTTCAGCCCTGGCTGGGGTGGCTCAGTGGATTGAGTGCCAACCTGTGAACCAAAAGGTCACCAGTTCAATTCACAGTCAGGGCACATGCCTGGGTTGCAGGCCAGATCCCCGGTTGGGGGTGTATGAGAGGCAGCCGATCAATGTATCTCTCACATACCAATGTGTCTCTCCCTCTATTTTTCCCTCCCTCCCCCCTCTCTAAAAATAAATAAATAAAATCTTTTAAAAAAAAACAACTTCAGTAACCTGGCACTCAAGGACCTTCTTAATCTACTATTCCAGCTTCACCGCCACCCTCCTCCACAACTCTCTCCCTCTCTATCCTCTAGCTGCCAGTAGACAAACTACAGCCTTTGGGCCAAATACAATTGGATGCCTGTTATTTTGTACATAGCATTTTACTGGCACACAGCCATGCTGAGTTTATATGTTGTCTACGGCTGACTGCACATTATAATAGCACAGCTGAGCAGTTAAATAATTGTGACAGAGACCCACCCATATGGCACGCAAAGCCTAAAATATTTACTATCTGACCCTTTACAGAAAGTTTGCCGGTATCTGCTCTAAACACACTGGATTATTATCAGCATCCTGAACATGGCAATCACTTTCACCAAATATTCTTAGTTCAGACTATTGCTTTGACCTGGAAAGTCCTGTTTCTGATGATCTCGTGTTACAGAGCCCAGCTCAAGCTCCAAACATATTCCTGATCAGAATAAATGGTCTTTTCCTCTCTGACAATTTGTATATAGCACTTAATTCATTCTGTTTTGTGTCTGAATTACTGACATATATATTTATATCCACAACACTAGGGCACTCCTTCAAGGTGAGGACAAATATACCCTATATATCACAGAAGCTCAATAAATATTCAAAGACTTGAACTGAGACTCAGAGAAGTTAAGTTGACACTCAGGATGGCACAGGCAATAAGTGATCTGGGGTCCACTCTTCTGACTTCAAATTCAGTGTGCTAAAAGCTACACTGGGTTTCCTAGGTGCCTACTTCAGTTCACACTTAATCTAGACAGCTCTGTGAGTCTACTTGGTAGAAAGTTCCTGTAACAATATTCCAAAATCTAGAGAACTCCACACCCAAAGATCTCTCCATAGGAGTCCATCAGGATGAGGCAGATTTTTCAGCATCCGTGAAAAAAAGGTCCCAACCTCTAATCCATTGGATTGGTGGTGCCAAAAGAGAGGTTTCATCCCAGGGATCAATGCACTGTGGGGAATGCCACCAACAGCATCCAAGCCACACTCCAATTCTCTTTGATATAGACAATGGCCTGGGATAATGAGAAATTTATAAACAGCTGGATGTTTAGAATCTTATCCTCTTCTCTATTTCTCTTTAAACAGACTTTATTTTTTAGAACAACTGCAGATTTACAGAAAATTACAAAGACAGTAGAGAGTTTTTAGATACCCACAACCAGTTTCCCCTATTATTAACATTTTACACTAGTAAAATAAGTATTTGTTATAACTAATGAACCAACATTGACACATTAACTCAAAATACATACTTGACTCAGATTTCCTTATTTTTTATCTAATGTCCTTTCATCCTCTTCTAATCTTAGTGAGGCCTCTGAGAGCAGGGACTATGCTCTCAGCCAGGGCCACAAGCCAGAGTACAGCTTATAAACGGCACTCAATAGGGACCCTTGTCCTATGTAGACACAGACTTTGAGATGCAGTAGCAAGGAAGGCAGGAAAAAAAAAATTGTCCCCAGGACCCCTCAAAGAACCTTATCAGCCATGCTGATTGGGTAGAATAGGTTCTCAAGGTGTTGGCTGAGATATCCAGATGCAGATCCAATTTGTTGGCAGTCAGTAGTCACATGGCCAATATCATGATAAGTAACTGGATTCCTGCTCACCCGTTCTCTGGTATGGGCCTTGATTCCTAGCAACTCCCTTGCCTGGATCCAGCCAAGGCTTAGATTTGAGGAACTAAGATAATTAACGTATCTATTTTTTTTCACATCTTTTTTTTTTAGATTTTATTTATTTATTTTCAGAGACAAGGGAAGGAAGAAAGAGAGGGAGAGAAACATTAATGCGTGGTTGCCTCTTGTATGCCCTCAGCTGGGGACCTGGCCCACAACTCAGGCATGTGCCCTGACTGGGAATCGAACCAGTGACCCTTTGGTTCACAGGCCGGCACTCAATCCACTGAGCCACACGAGCCAGGCATTTTTCACATTTCTTATTTTTTTTTTCAATACTTAAAATATTCAAAGATGGAGTATCATATTCATTGATATCCTATGGAAGATATACCAAACAAAGCATACAGGTATTCCACAATTATAAGATACCTTATCTAGACGGCTAAGGGAATACCTCAGGGTAGGGCCCAGAGATGCCATCCTCTTAAATAATTTTTTTATTAAATATGCCTTCTTAATAATTTTTAATTATGTTGCTGAGAGACTTTAAATGAAATAATTCTTTTTATTTAGATACAACTTTTAAACTTTAAAAGCACTCTCCCCACTGTTTTCATAGGAG